>JAQFYC010000649.1:0-50527 GCA_034694165.1 Tomocerus mixtus
TGTGTGTACGCAATTTTCCTATGTACGATTCTTTCCCTGTCCGCTTTCTTCCGGTGTAAGATATTTTCCTGATACCCTTCCAGTTTTCATTTTATTCTCCACGTATGTAGAGCTACGTTGGATTTATAGTTTAAAAATAAAGCCAAAGAAAGATCTATAAAAATGCGGGCTACCTTCGTAATATTCTTTATAGATATTGACTGACTGAGTGAGTGAGTGACTAGGTAGCAGAGTAGAATGAACACACCAGCTCAATTACGTGGAAAAATGTAAAAGGAGAGAAAAGTGTAGCCACCTACTGTATATAGAAATGAAGATGATATTCTGTGTCTACTGCTTACTACTAGAGATATAGTGCAGTGCAGATCAGATACTTACTCCTACAAGTAAGTACATATCTTTAACACTTATTCCTCTTTGGAAAAGCAAATTTCCAACGACTCCTGTCGTCTTGTCTTGCCTAAATTCTTCAAGTTTTCTTGGAAAGTGGCCAATTGCCTTTTTCTTCAATTGCTTTTCCTTTATATACTAGTAGTCACTTAAATCAGGGAGTATATGCACATAGTTATGGTATTTTTCTATAAGACTCTTACTCTTACACAAACTATACAGAGTACATCTGTACTAATGTAATATTAGTCCAACTACGTATACATACACATCTACTTTATGTAATAATAGTATTCCTTCCTTTACACCAGAATTGTACATACTATTATACTACTAGTGACATATATTACATAGTACAGTATACTATAGCAATCTACCTCATGTAAAGTATACATATACTACAGATTCATATATTTATAGATGTGCTATGTAGTTATACTGCAGATTCCACTTCTGGCATAGATACAAGTGGGCTAGCTAGCAACAAGAGAGTGAGAGAGACTGAGTAAAGTACACAGAGACATTGAAAGCCGTAGAATGCCATATCACGACAGAAAGATTCACTCCAGGAGAAAAATGTTCGAAGGAGGAAGGAAGGACGGAGGAATTGAATAGAGAACGAGGCTGCAAGGCTCCTCGTCTGTACTGTATAAGCAGTGACTCATTCTTCGTCAACTCAACTCAAGTCACTAACAGACTTAACTGCAGTCTCTGCCTCACTCGATCCTTACTCATTCACTCATTCCTCTCAAAAATACATTACCTACTACATTAGATCCCATAACAACATCACATCAACTAGCGTAACATAACAAAAACATTATCCTTCCAAAAACTAAGCTCGTGCTTCATGAATCCAGTTTGCAGCACAGTTCAGTCCCGGCAGCTTTTTAGTTGCGAACACTTTCTTAGAAGATGTGCTGCTCTGTGTCTGATCTGACTTACGTCCTCAATTGCCTGCTCATCCTCAGCTCACGGAGATCAACGATCACCCAGCATCTCATCATCCTCACAATCAGTTCTCCTCAGTTTGTTTTTGTTTTAAACATTATACAGTCTGCATTGCCTTAACCAACTTTTTATTATATTATGACAGGCAGTGTGAGAAAATAGCTACGCACGCACATTCCATATGCCTGCATGACCTATGTACTTATCTGTAGTAGTTTTTCAAAGACATTTTTCATTGAAAAATGAAAATTTTAGAACGTGTTTCAATATACGCGTTAGAAATGCATGTCTACTTAATTGTGCTACTATATTGGAACGGAAAATTCATTTCTGCTTATTTTAATTATTCCACATGGAAATTATTCTGTAAATTAATGAACTTTCATGTAGAAAGACGTATTTTGCACACTTAGATTTATGAAATTATTTCATCATTGGAAAAGTGAAACACTGGTCAACAATGGACTGTCCTTTATTTGTCTAAGCCAATCTTTATGTTAATTATTGAGTTTGGAATATGTCCATAGAAAAATTCCCCACACATATTATTTTTGAATAAATGAAGTCATGTAGTGCTTTGAATTGGGGTTTTCTTGACGGTACAACTTTAACCGGCTCAGTTTTGCTTTCTATTTAAAAGCAAAAGAATTAATATTTCATGCTGTACACGACGATTATTACATCGCTAGAGATATGCATACTAACTATTACAAGGCCTACCGAAAGAAAAGAAAACATTTCTAGGACATTTTACATATGTACTTACATACATAGTATTATACTGGATATGCGCATTATAAGTAGTAAATAATATGTATTAGCTTTTAGCCATAAGTCTGTTGCATTCAAATTACAAGCATTGCATTTGCTTTTCCAAAGGCTTAAGAAATGTCGGCTGGCTTACTTAACTCAAACGGCTCAATAAATTCCTTCGTGTCAGTTTGAAATGTTTTCCTCAATTATATCCGTCATGAAAAGGGATTGCTTTGCCTAATTCCATTCTCATTTTCTGTATTCACTCTACTTTATTTACTCAACAAAGATTCGTGCGTAATAATACCCAAAGAATGTAATTTTCTTTTTCTACATTGTCGTATAGTTAGTGATTATTTTTTGTTTTGTCTTCTATTGTAATTTGCTTGAAGTTTGCATTATTCCTTTTCTTTTATAATTGTCCTCCATGTTTTGTCTATTTTAAGAATACAATTCTTATTTTTTGTTTATCCTGCTACCTGTGTTAAATTGATAATTATGAACTGTAATTATAGGAAAGCATGTTTTGGATATTAACTTGCATAAGTAGGTAAATGAAAGATATCTGGTAAGTTTGTGTTGTGAGGCACCATTCCCATGCAGACTCAATATGAGTAAATTAACTTGCAACTACTTAAGTTCAGTAGAGCATACACATACGGCACTGAAAGAATATACTTTTACTTCAAAAAAGTTGTAACATTAAATGTGCAAAAGTTAGAAATCAGATTGAATGAGAGTAGCTTCTTGCCAAATGGACGTCTTACACCTTGCGACTCCTTTCGCCCTTTACTTTAGTGTCACTCCTATACATGTGCTATTATTATGTAAGAGATATGAGATCATGATGTGACGTGATATGATCATGACAGAAAAGCTACATAAATGTGCCACTATCACTCAAAGATGTAAGTTAAGAGGAATATATAGAAGATAGAACAGCGAAAGAAGTTCCCACCTTAAAATTTTCATAGTTCTAGTAACTAACTAACTGAAGATGTAATATCTAGACAGAAATTCTTGTCGAGTTACTATATAAAATATGTACGTATTAGATTGCAAATAGTGAAGTCTGAACTGAATTGGAGTAAGAGAGAAAGTGACAATACTAAGAAGAGGGAAGAACCTCCGTCACATCACATCACATCACATCCCAAGCCATCCCATCACATTCTTATGAACTGGAATATGTACTAAGAAAGTTTTGAGATGGGAAGAAGAGCAGAATTCAAGATTGGGCTTTTTGCCTTAGAACTATACATACATACATGCACAGAGCGAACTGAAATGTAGAAAGAGAAAGTAGTACGAGATCCGTGTGGCTTTCCCCGGTTCGGTTAGGTAGATTTGCTCCAACGCGATACGCGACTCGGCTTGGTCAGGCCTGTCGGCTCTTGTCGCATAAACTTTTCTTATTAAGTGAAATATTTTTGGGTTACTTTAAACCTGGAAGCTCCCCTGCTGCTAACTAAGAACTAAATTGAAAATTGGAAAAGTTTCGTGCCGTGTCGTACATACCTAAGTACATTCGTAACTTAACATAACTGTACAGTAGTGTAGTGTAGTGTGTACACACAGTACAATACACACACACGAATACAACTCTTCTGTAAATATAAATGTACGTTTGTACTACCTACATGTATGTACATGTAAGTAAAAATGTACTAAGTAAGGAAAAGAACACTAAGTACATAGGAGAGTCCTTAGTCCTTCCCTGGTTCTGGTTCTGGTTCCGTTGGACTCAGAGAAAGTGGAATGAAGTGGATGGAGACACTACTAGATTATTATGACTCTCCACTTTCTCTATTTACTACAACGTACTGTATATGCTTTCTCTCTTACGTACCTTTGCAACTTGCAAGGCAACACTCACACTAAGAAAGAAAGCATTCTATTTTACTGTTATTGTTAGACTGCATTTCATTTCAGTAAGTACGTATAAGTAGTTACGTGCATACAAACACAATACAAAATATATTTCGCTACAAGCAAGACCTACAACACAGTACACTGACTGTGACTGCAACAGAAAAAATGAGGAGCGGGAGAGAGCGTGCTTTCTCTCCTAGGAGAAAGTCAACTTAGTCACACAATTTCTTTTTTTACATTTTTCGTGTCTAGACCTAGTAGACTCAGGGATCAAATGCGTAGGTACTGACCTAAATACTATAAATATCTCTACAATTTTATATATTATCCTACACTTTGTAGTAAGTAAGCAAAAATACACACATAGTGCCTATAGTAAAATTTACCCATGAACAGTTTTAGTTTACATAGGTATTCATATTACCCATATATCTGTATACCTGGCTATCAACAATCTCCATTTTTCCATCTCACGCACACAAACATCACAGGCTACACAATTTGCTTGATACTACGTAGTTTAACTACCTTTATATAGTTTAACCATTCATATAATTATAATAAGCACTCCTTTTTCTTCGTATTTCATATAACCATGTTAGAAAAGTGATATAATCATAGTAGTTCTACTTCTAGCGCTTTACTATTAAAACTTGTAGAGTAAAAGAGATTAGTACATTATATATATGTAGTAATAAGTATATTGTATACTTATGTTTGTAAAATTATGAAACTAAACATAAGTACACTACAGTAAGTACACTCATGAGCATTTGCACACACACACAAGTACATATCGTTACAGATCTTGTCACTGGGACTGTGGCTAATGTCCATTTCCATTTAATCGCACCCGGGGCTTATGCCGTGAGACTAGTCACTTAATTTTTAGGACGTGTCTCCTAACAACAACTTAATTATTATAATGACTATTGAGTGCCGCCATGGCACAACCCTCCCTGGGAATTAATTTTCATGGAAATTAAACAGATAGTCCCAATTTTGAGATCATTCACGATAATAAACAGTAATACAGAGTAGATATATGTAGTGGGTAGATAAATTACAAATACGATAGGGCTAAAATGTACGAGAGGATGTTATTTTTAGTAACTTAGTTTAATAAGTAGTAGAAAGGTGGTGAAAGTAAGTCAGTGGTAGAGATAGGAGTAGATAGAGATACAGAGGGAGGAGACAGGGGGTGTAGGGATTTATATGTGAAGACGTTATGAATGAATTACCCATTGAAATCCTTTTTGAAGTCGAGCGGGAGGGGATGCGGTGAGGTGAGGTCAATGGAGTATTTGTAGGATCTATTGGTGGCCCTTGAGAGTGAGTGGGAGGTGAGGGACGGAGTGAGGGAGGGTGACCTAAGAGCCAGGGCAGGAGGTCGGTCCGTGTCGGGAGAAATTAGCGAAGGGGATAACCCCCACTTCTCGATGAAATCCAGTCGAGAAATTTTGAATTATTTTAGAACTGGCTATGACGATTTCCTCTGTACGCCAGTTCTCTTATAGAGGGAGGAGGTGGAGGAGGCGAAACGCCAGCCGATTAGTTAGGACGACCGTTTTCGGCACAATAGTGTCGACATCCAGAGACACGACGTGTCAGTCAACAAAGACACTGACGAGGATGGAGTGCTAGCTCCTCATTACACTAAACAACAGATCGCAACAGATCAAATCAGAGTCTGTGAGTGGAGCAAATAGCCAACCACGACAAAACACCACTCAACAACTATTTCCTATCGAAAACTCACAATTTAGTACAAAAACAAACTACCCGACTAGTTGTATTCCATTTTTAAATTGTTTGTATTTTTTCTTGCTATCCTCGTACTTAATACTGTATTAATACATGTATCAGTATAAAAGGTATTTTATGCAGTATACATATTAAGTAAAAATTTGAGTGTTCATATTTTCAGCATAAAATATCATTTAGCTTGGTAGCAAATATTGCATGCTTTTTGAAAAGAAGAAAACTGAAATAATATAATTTATTGCAATGGAAAATATAAATATAAAATAGCATTTAAATAGCTCCCGTTCAGATCTTTACTTTACATAAATAGTATTCCCATACTTTATAACTGCTTAGCAATACATTACAATTTGTTTAAAAAAATTGATCTTGAAAGGGATATGCACAAATATAAATGTCTCTATGATAACTATAGTGCAAACCGATTACATGAAAAACACGTATATGGAAATTCATAAAAAGGAACACTAAATGAATCTTTAGATACGGATTGTGTTCACTTTAAAGTATAGCATTTAAACAACCCAGTAACTTGTATACATGTAGGATACGGTTTGCACTGTAGCTATTTAGTGTATTATTTTTAGGTGTATAAAAATTGTAATGAATAAGTAGCCGTCGCTGAATGGCGATAGATAGCAAATAAAAATTGGCATTTATAAAAAGGCGATTTTGAAGTAAGTAGAAGAAGAAAGGCCAGAAGAGATAGTACGTACATACAGTTGAATTGAAGGAGCGAGTAGTTGAATATGAGAGTTGAACGAGAGAGTCAGGGGTAGGATAGATAATTAGACGGAAATGTCGACGTTGAACTAGACGGAAGTGTGTTGGACGCAGAGTTGGACTTGAGTAAGTAATTTGCTTTGTCGCTACTTTGATTGTGTTTTATGAATTATTCTATGTCCTAAGGTGTTTCTGTAATGTTTGTGTATTTTTTATGTAAAAGAATGTATTCGTTGTATTGTAATGTATTGTGTATACGTAGGTATCTATGTATGTGTTATGTACGTGTGTTTGTATAATATATGTCTTGGTTGATATAAATAACTATTAGATTAGTTTTATTTATTTACTTATGTATAGGTAGTATTTCGAATTAGCGAATGTATTTTGTTTGGTATATAAGTAGAGCAGTATTAAATCCCTATTAAAAGTAGCTAGCTAATACCAGACAAATATGTAGGCATTATATGATTAGTAGTATGTATGTGTTGTTGTGGACTGGACTTTTTTATATTGGAAAGTCTGTTGACTACAGATACGCTAATGTTATGTATTGTAATGGAAATAGAGATAATGGTTTGGATTGGTTTGGATTTGGACGTCGTCTTGAGTTCAGTGAGTGAGTATAATACTATACAGTACGGAGTACGGTAGAGTTGTGTATACTGTATACTATACTATTCTAAGCGGCAATATTATTACAAAGTAGAGCAAAGTATTCTACTTTTCTAACTTTCCCTACGAACGAACGAAGAACTTGTTTATTCTGATTTCCCTTTGCTTGGCTTCTTTTTCTCTTGCTTTCTCAATTTGTTGAGATGATTGAAGAATGATTTAAGTGAGTTTTACAACGTTAACGTCGACTTCTAAGAAAGCAGTATTGTGGAATGATGTTTTTATTTGTTTTTAATTTGAATTCAAGGAAATTCAATTGAATTCAACAGATTGTATGCGAAGTCATTGCTTTTTGAGATGAAATGAGTTGCGTTGAGTAAATTTCTGATTAAATAATCCACTTAAATACATAATACAGTTATGTATTGTATGTACTATGTACTACATACACCCGATCAGAGTTAGTAAGTGTTTTGATTTGATTTTTGATGGTTTACTGTTAAAAGTTTTGTAAGTGTTTATGTATATGTAATCGATGGACCGGGAGACACAGACGGAAGGTTTTTCTATAGGAACAAATATAAGTTGATATAATAGGTATTTGAGTATGTGACGCGGATAGAGACACAGTTACTTTAATTGGAGACAGAGAGATACGGTTTCTCGGGTCAGGTCAGGTGAAAGGTCAGGTGAGGTCAGCTCAATTCTGGTCAGGAATACAATAGAAGTTATTAGAGTTAAGAGATAGAGGGCAGATTTGAGAAGATTTTGAGTCAGCAGTAGCAGGAATGGTTGCTGATGTCCCCTCGTAAGTGGAGGAATCCTCCTGAGCTGAGAATAATGGGCGAGAGGGGTGAGGAAGAGCTGACCAAAGAAGATTGGGAGTGGGAACAGTACGAGTGAGATTGAGGAATTGCCGAAATCCGCATTGGAATAATGTAAACGGGAGTCGGACTGATTTCCTTGACAAAGTTGACTTTACACATCAAGGAATTCCCAACAGGATGTGAATGTGAATGTCCTCCTCTTCATTTGATTTGATTTGCTTTCTTTTCCTTTGGCTTCACTTCAGATTTCACAAAAGCTGCTCTGATGATTAATCTCGTCTTTGTCTTTTGAGAGGAAGATTTCTTTTGTTTGTTTTGAGAACAATAGTCTTTGAGAGGTTTCTCCTTTTTTCTCTATCCCTTGCCTTGCTTGGATGATCTTGATCCTACTTACTAGTAGGTATTATTCTGACTTCTAATAGTTGTACAGTAAAGTTATCTCTCCAGGATTTATTGAGAGACTAAGAACAACAAGCAGATATCCAGAGATAATGTCCCGGCACCACTACCACAAATTCGCTTATGATACAAATAGAACAGGCACGAAAAACATCCTTAGTTAGTAGAAATAGCAATCGCGATAGAGATACCTCTCTGTCATTGCATTGTCATTACGGAAATTGGAGATGTTCTTGTTTCTTCCTTTCTTGGTCCTGATTCTGATATCCCCACTATTATCGGCAGGAATATCAAATCTCCACTCACAATTAATCTCTATCAATAATAATCGATTGCCAGAAGCACGGATTCCAAAATTAGCCTTTACTCTATTCACAGTTTGACTCTGACTCTTTTCTCCGTCTGTATTATAATTATAATTATAATTATCGATAGCAGTAGCAATTAAAATAATATAAAGAATCCTAGCTAAAGTTTCTCTATAACAATTATTTGCTAATTTCAAGAAGGCAATTATTAGTGAAATATAGGGATAGCGGCGATTCGAAACACTATCATTAGTATTAGATTCAGTGGTGTTAGATACTAATAGTATATCATGTAGGTAGGAATATTGTTCTGTTGTAAATGATTGTTTCGATTTTTGTGTCCGTAATAAGTGGCTAGAGAATTGTTGGTTGCTCCTCCCCAAAGGGACTTTTTGGGGATTCCCTTTTAGTAGGATTTGCTTAGGATTAGTTAAGCTTTTGAGTTGAGGATGAGGAGGATCGGTAGTTTTAGTTGTTGATGTTGATGTTGATGAAAAAGAGAACGAGTTTCCCTGTTCGTTAATATCACACCACCACCACTGACACTGGCACCCCGACGGGAAATTTAATAGCTGCGAACAGGAGCAGGCTGAAGACAAAGAGGAATACAATGAGTTTCCTTTGCTCTCCTGGAAAGGAACAGAACCGGATAATCTAAGGAGTGAGTTGTAGTTGCAGTTGTCACGGGCAGTTTCTTCTTCAGCTAATCTTAGTACTTTCTCAACAATTTCGAGTTGGACGCTTAAAAGGTCCACGTACATCTTCCAATGGAACCACAACAAATAATTACACTCCGATTTTCATCCACGCTCCGCCTCCCAACGCCAATACTCCTGTAATCAAACTTTTCCCATGGAAATCTCATCGAGATTGTAGAAAGCTCCTCTAAGGATTAATTCTAGGACGTTGCTCTGAATCTAACGCAAGCAAGTGAATTCAATTTTATCCCTTTTCACTCACGCACACACAACACCGCACAAGTTAACTTCTCTTCAATTCATACAATAGAACAAGTGGCATAGTAGAAGGTAGGTAGTTCATTATTTATTCGTGTAAGTCCTTCACAAATTGTTGCAAGATAAAATACTATTATTCAGAATTCAGAATTCAGACGGAGGAGCAGGACATCCTTATATATCGTTAGCAGGTAGGCATTCCCAATGTCTTAAGACTTTAGTCTAATTGGGTTTGTATCTGTCACTCACTAGGCTACCAACCAAATCATTTTCTTTCCTCTTCATATTCTGATGACAGTGCGTGGTGGTGGTCTGGTCAGGTCTGCAATGGGGATTGAAGGAATGCTTTCTAAAAATCTTTCATCGACTAATATCAGTCATAGCATTTATTATTTCAGAGCCATATTCCTTATGTAATTTTGCCATAAGATTCGATATTCTCTTACTTGGTGCCCTTCATTGTCACTTTATGTGTATTCTATTTTTCATGGCATTGTATTTTGCAGAATTCTATGTATTTATCCCAACATACTTTGCTCGTATGTTCAAACACAGTGTGTATATATTTTGTGTAGAAGTTCAGTATATGAAAAATCTACCTTAATATTTTATTAAGTATTGCATTTATTTCATAGGGGCTTATCTGTAATTGATCCTATGTAAGTTAAGTACGATAAACTACTGCGGCGAATTAAATTCAAACTAGGTAGAAATCACAGTGCAAAAATTGGTTGTTTTATCTCATCGAGCAGTGCTTAAAGTTTGAAAATTATTATTTGACTTCGTTATAAGTATTAACTGATTTATAAGAAAATGGTGTAGTATACAGTTAATAATTAGGTAATGATTAGTCAGCGCACGTAAGCATATATCTACTTACTACTTACGTATAATTCTGAATATGTGTATGAAAATATTTATTCTATAGATATAAATAGAGTAAGTATAAGTGTGAGTACAAGTACTGCGAACTGAAATTGTTTCCTAATCCTTCTTGTTACTTGTTGTAGTGTAAAATCTGTCAGTTTCTCAGAAATTGTTACTACGAATGGTACGACATGTCTTTTTGAGATTGTGAAGAGCTTTCTTAGACTCTTTCTTAGGTAAGTGATTTTTAGTATGCATATCGTTAAGGTTAAGTAAAAAATGTCGTTGGCTCAACTTAAGTGTTAATTTAAGTTCAGTAGGTGCATAAATTAAATTGGACTGAATATTTAGTTCAGCGTGTATCACTGGGTTGCGTGGACTAATCCTAATTTAAGTTACTAATACAGTTATGTTGTATTTGCAGTTGACACTGGAGAAAAATTGGCTTGTTTGCGTCCTCTCAACACTTGTTTTTGGCAAGGTGACTGTTTAGAATTGTCTATGAGTGAGTATGCAATAGCATGACTACTATTCTCATAGATGGTGGAAACCTTGAAGAGAAATATGATTTGTATTTGCATTGAAGTGTCGAATGCTTTAGTTAGGAAAGTGAGAGAGACATAGACATGACACGTAGTCGGGGAAAGTAGAAAACATGGGAATAGAGTGGAATTGTAAGTAAATTAGAGTTTGTGTTGTTGTGATTGTTACTGAAATTGAGTGAATTGAAGAGGAATTGTATTTACGTTGTGTGTATGTATGTGTATTATAATTGATTTGATGTTGATGTGTTTTGTCGACGTTCTGTTGTGTTTTGTGGTTGGTGTTGTTCTTGTATTCGTTGTTCTCTCAGGAACAGACGGATGAATAGAAGTCTAATTTAACTCAAATGTGAATGTGAATCGGATTTTAAGAGAGATAAATAGATTACGCATCTAATGTATTTGTACAGTAGAGTACGACAACAGTCAACAATTTCCATTTAGCTCAATATTGTGGCATACATGCAACTCAACTGATTCAAATTTCAATGGGTTAACAAAGAGTTTCTCTTCTCTTGTCGTCACTCACGATCAGTCACCAACAACCAGTCAGCCAGCCAGGCCAGACAAGACAGGACAGGACAGACTATAGACTAGAATGATAGCTACACAGATAACAAGTAACTGCAACCACACAAACACATATTTACATACGTCCTACAAATACACGGAGAAAATGAGGCGAGGAAAGGAGAGACAATCCACAAAACAACACGGCAGCTATGAATCCAACAATTTATCCCTCTCTATCCAATTTCGATCAATTATCCTCTTTCTCAACTAATTTTCAATCTTCTGTTTTCATTTAGTTGACTTTGATTTCAACTTTCAGTACTCCAGTTTACTTCCTCATGATTTAGGTATAAATGGCTCTTGTTTGCAGTGTATGTATATTTATATTATACTTTAGCATTTATTCAATTCAAGCTCTCTCCTTTTATATTCCGTGTATTCTCTTGTGTAGAAATTTCCATTCTTATGTATATGTATGTAGCTTTAGTTTCAATTTCAGCTAGTACAGCGAAAGTTTTCCTTGGTGTTTCGATTCGTATTAAACAATCATTTCATGCGATGCCACTCATGAAAGGACACGCTAATCTAACTCTACTCTATTAAACTGTATAGAGTTAGTGCTGGTATTTGTATTGTAAATCGGAACTATACTCCGGCCAGCCACACATTGGTTTAAATCGGCAACGAACGCCAACTAAACAAGAAGCACCATATATCACCTTAACTCACGTTACATACATTTTTCTTGTTTCACAAATCTAGTAACTTTCATATTGTCCCCTTCCAATATAACGCAAAACACAAAGTATGTAAATGCAATTAGGTATTAGTTTCTTTAATTGCAATTTTCTTTTTGTAAATTTTAAGTATGTAGTATGTAGTTAGTGTTTTACTAATAAAATAACATGTTGAGTTGATTTGTGAGTAAGGTGTGTAACCAAACCAGCACTCTGTGATGTATAAATTGTACGAAAGGGAACTGAGGGAATTAATTAATAGGAGAACACACTTTTATTGGTTTGCTCTGGTTCTGTGAATCGAGTTGAGTTGACTTTGTCCGTCTTTGTGTGGACTTGACTTCAATTCAACTTCATTCTGTTTCAGTTTGATTGGTGAGGTTAGCAATGTTGTTAAGTTCGGGCCAGACCAAACCAGATCAGGCCAGGCCAGGGCTAGACTAACTATCTGTGCTCTCGTATTGTATTTGTATTGTACAATAGAGACGAGTAGAGAGACTACAACTACAGTACACGAAGAAGGGAAGAGAAACAGAGAGCAGACTTCTCTGTCTCTCTGTGATGTGAATGTGAGCTGGATTTCCTCTTGACTTTAGCGAAGAAGAGGAGAGATAGAGAGAGACGTCTTTATGTATAGAGAGTACGTAAGTGGAGATAGAGGAAAGATAGAGGGTTCTCTTATGTAGTATGTAGAGCAGTGTACTGTACTGTAGTATGTATTCCAGTATTGCAGGATCAAGTGAACTGAACCCAAGTGGAGTTGTTAACGAAGCGGAGCCAAAAGGCAAGGGAATGGATGGAAATGGAAGAAACTAGTGAGATTCAGCATCAGCATCAGCAAGTGAGGCCAAGCCAAGCCAGAGGAGCCCAAGCCAGGCCACATTGACTTCTAGTTCTAGTTGTTCAGTCTGTCAGTGTGAGAAAAAGACTGGGTGTTGCCATTCAATGCGGTCATAAGCTTTCTCCACGTAGTAGTCACTTCTATTACTCTACACAAACCTACTACGTACAGAGTACAGAGTAGAGATACAACTAGCTATTTAGTAGTTTCAGTTTGAGTTTTGGTTGCTTTCCCTTTGCTTTGGATTGGTTTGGATGTGTAGAACAGATAGTATTGTATATCTCTGTGTATGTGTATGGATGGATATATTTATACAACCCTTCCTTTTAGTCCCACTTTCCTTTGGCTCAGTTTTAGTTGAGTTCCTCTCCTCGTTGACTTCCCTTCCTTTACTTTCTCTGCTTTACTTTGCTGTGCTTTCGTTTTTCGCTGTTCCTTTAGTTTCCTTTCCTTTGCTTTCTCCTCCGAATTGGATGCTCTGTTTTGTTATTTTATTTTACGTTCGTTCGGTAGGCGAATCTATAGCACGTCTTCTAGCTATCTACTTGATAATGTAATTTCTATCTCTTCCACATATGCTATGTGTAGTTTGTATCCTTTTAAACTTGCTCTTCGTCCAAGGAGTAAAGGATTCCCAAAAGAAGGCTCATAATATTATAAACTTGATAGTCACTCACTTTCAGTACAGTGTAGTATACTGTTCTGTAATGGGATGTGGATGTTGATGAATGCAAACTGTTTTCATTCCAACAATACCACAACTAACAAGAACATTGAAGACTATATGTATTTATTTTACTATTTATATTTGACTTTCTGATCTTTCTGATCTTCTCCGTTCGGTTTACTTTTTAGATGTTTTTTCTCCTCGTTTCTCTTATCATTTCAATTGAACAGCTTTCTATCGAATCCATCTGACACTTATAACCTTAGTCTGACGTGAGGTGAGCTTTCAGCACAATTCTATTCACGAGATCAACATTCTTTACAGTGCGGTTCAAAAATTCTACCGTTGTATTTCTGTATCTCCTTAGCTTTAGTTACTTTCTCTCTGATTCTAAATATTGCATGTAGTTCCCTTTTTATCTGTTGTGTATTAAGGTATGCAGAAGTAATGGTTGGTTAGAATATTATTACTGTTTCTTGTTGTATCTCTGCGTGTATTTATGTGATAATAGTGTTTATTCAGGCTGTATTCTATTGCATGGAGGGAAAGTCAATTACTTTCAATTGGAAAGATTCCTTTGGGTATCGCTTAAAATTCTGCGAGGACTCTCCACTATTTATTTCTAACAGTGTAGTGTAAGTAATGTAAGCCACTTTAAATTGCCAAATTCACTCGATCAAACTGACTCAGGAGAGGAGTGTAGTACAGGGGAGCGTTGCTTGCAGACAAAGGCGTGAGAACAGCTCAATGAGGCAATGGCACGTCAACCTACATTTAATTATTTTTTATACACCGAGTATACTCTCCCATACTAATTCAGAGAAAAATCACTGACAGACTCCCGATGAGGCTGACTCAACGGTAAAGGAGGTTTGGCTTTGGTAGTTAAGGTGAGTCAGAACCAGCGTACTTATTTACTTAGGTATTTACTTTTGTGTTAGAGCTAATGCCCGTAAATCAGTTAGTCAAAGTACAGCGGATTAGTTAGTCACGGATAAATGTTTGTGTGTCAATAGTTACCTCGGGCATGTACTTTATTTATTGTTTAGGAGTGACTCACAGTCATTCAGTAGAGTCCAAACAATGTTTACAAGTATTTTAGATCTATTAAATGTGTTTAATGTAAATTTTATTGGGACGAATAGGATTTGTAGACTTTAGGTATGTAAAAATGGCAGATTTGATTCTATTTAGGTATGTATTTGTAGTATGTGTGGAATGGCGGAGTTTCTTTGCTTTGTGGTTTGGTTTGGGCAGGATAGAATGAGGAAGGCGTGTAAGTAAGTAAGTCAAGTCAAGTGTAATTGTAGGTTAAAGGTAAAAGAAATTGCAATTGACGTAGAGTAATTATTCTGCAATGGTAGGAAAAGTGAAAGGAAAAGAGCATTATTATTTAATACATATAATATTTGAAAGATTTAATTTAATTAGGAAGGTACTAGGTTGTAGTTGTGTATAATAATTAAGAATAATGTGTATATAAGATGAGATTGATTGGTTTGATGTGGTATTTCTGCAACGGATATGGAGGACGGATTAAGATTTTGTATGATTAAGGAGAATATGAGAGAAAGTCCCTTCTTTCAATTCACATCTTTCAGCCAAGCCAGGCCAGGCTTATAACTAGCACACAGTTTCCCACAATACTGTATACTGTACAGTGTACTGTATGTACAGTTGATTTGGCGGCTCTGGTTGCTTTCCCTCACTTCCTTCCTTGCCTTGCGATTAGTAACTGCTCAAAATTCTTGTGCACAAAAGTTTTCTCATTATTATTTGCACACACACTCAACTCAACTTCAGCTCACACGCTTGTTAGATATTTATATAAGTAGAAGAGAGACAGACGCACACCACACTAGTAAGTGTAGATATATTTGTGGAGAATTATCTACTATACTATATTATTATAGTGCTTATTATGGAGACTGTAAGTAATTAACACATGGAAAGGCAGTCTATTTAATTTATTTAGCTCACTCACTCACAATCAGTTCAAAGTCAAGTGAGGAGCTCAGTTCAGTCAAGTTTCGTTTAGCTGACTTAACTAAATATTAAGTTTGGCCTAAAGACTAAAGAAAAGTGAATTTAGGTTTAAGGCAATGCAATATATTATTATTTCATTGAAATTGCTTTATCATTTAGAGAATTTGCGGAATAGTAGACACTTGAGTGCCACAATACTAACATTTAACGTAAGTAAGTAAGAGTAGATATGAGATTAGAGTTTGATAGCCACGTAGAAAGGAATAGTAGCCGAAGAACAACAAACTGAATTCTGCTTTTGTTATGTTGTTGAGTACAGAGTGGAATTCAGAGTAAGACTCCCATAAAAGAAATAGAGCACTGCATTATGTATGCATGTACACGTTGGGATTGGGATGACTCCCTCTCAGGAAGCTTCGAGCCGACCGCACACTTCTACGTTCTACAGAACACAATTGAAAAATCCCTAAATGCCAATAATGTTAAAATTTCAAGTTAACATTCTATTTGTGATCTTATATAATGTTCCGGTTCACAAGTCCTCTTCAAATCAAATCACTATTGCTTTGTTTCACTAACAGCCATATTAAAACGTGTGGAAATGCAAATTACTTCAAAATCTTGGCAAATTCCTCCTTGTTTGTCTATAGATCTAGCATCTATGGTTCCCAGATAAGTATACATTAGTGTAACAAGTCACATTTTTGAGTTTGGACAAATAGTTTCCATTCCTTTCACTTAAACTTGTGGGTTTTGGTGTTGGGAGAGGTTTGCCTTGCTTTCCTTCGTTTGATTTCCGTTGACTATTTGTACTACGGACTCTAGCTACTGTACTAGCTACTTACATACGTTCGTTTGTTCGTTCCTTGGCTGGATGGCTTATGTTAGATTGGATTCCTTCGGTTTGTCTGTGTGAAGGTTTTAGGGGAGAATTGATTTGAGTTCCTCTCTAAGCAACACCGCTCTCTTCCAAGCCACTTTCTCTTCGCCTGCACTTTCACTTTGAGACTGAGAACATCCTTCCCACTAGTATCCCTATATGTACACATACAACTAGAACCAGAACCAGAACCATACCAGAGGCACTAGCAGAGAGAGAGAGCAGCTTAATCTACTACATACTACTACATACACTACACTTCACTCACTCAGACGCTTTCACTACACACACACACCAAGCAAGGCAGAACAGCAGCAGAAACACCAGAACCAACCTACTTACGTATGTAAGTATGTATAATACCGACTCCAAAACTCACTCGCCGGTTCGTTCTACTTCTTTCTCTCCTTCACTCACACTACATAAAGAAATCCTACTACTGTACTACTACTACTACTACTATTATGTGTGTATGCATGTGTACTTATGTATTTCTGTTATGTTATGTTACAAAAGTTCTTTCAGTTTTTACAGCAAAATGCAGCAGCAACCAAAACCTTCACTATTACTGGAGAAGAAATGTAAGCTACAAGAATCGAAACAAATGGCGAGAAAGGCTTTCCTTTTCTTTCTCCATTTAAATGACAAAGAGCCAGAGTAAATCTGTCTGCTTATGTATGTACATCACCCTTTCTCCTTTCTGTATAACTACTACAGATATAACTTAACAATCAGCAGGTATGTACTTAAGCAAGGCAAAACCCTTTCAAATTTTTGGAAACTACTTTATATAAATTTTTAATCCCATTCCATACGTAATGAACACATTATTGTTGGTACACTTAAGTGCGTTATAACAGAATGATTATTAAAATCAACAATTACAAGGCTGCCATTCAAATTGATAGCATAACTACTTATGTAGATATAACTGGAACATGTGTAACGCTTTTTGGAGATTGTAAAGCAAACATTGGTAAGTACAACAAGGGTGTTTAAGATTTGTGTTTCGACATAACAACTAAGTTTTACGGAAATTTTGATGGATTGCTAAAATTGTTTGTATGTCTGGCGCATTTAAATCATAAAGAAGTATGTAAGAATATTGCATACACATGCATCCGCATATTTGCAAGTAAAATACTGTCAACTTTCTCTGTAGCATATTTTTTCTATATGTATGTTACTCTTATTCGTATTTAACTTCAAGAGAGAATCCGTATATGAAAATTTAACTGTATTTATAAGTACACAAAATTATAGAGAAACGACATTAAGTAATTACGTAGTATTTCATAGGTATAGTTTAATTTATTCGTGTGCAGAATAGCATTAACATTTCACATAATTGCTTTTAGCATAATATATGTAAATAGTTTGGGATTTAATAATATGTAGTGGTAGTAAGTGGCCGGTATTACACGCAAATTTGAAGTTGAGGTAAAATCAGTTAAATCAAAACCAACAAGGAAGGATCATTGCTATCAGGTGAACAGAAGGCGACACGCGAGCGACGTAACGCAACGCAAATCAATGTCCTAATGGCAGCTAATGAAAAGTGGAGTCTAGGAAAACGCTTTATATAATTATATGCCTAGAGCACTACATATTTCTACATAAATAACACATTACAGTTAGTTAATAGTTAGAGGAAGGGAAGAGAAAGTTGAAAGTAATATACATTGGAAAGCAGCTGCATTATATTAAACTGCCTAGTTTGGATGCCTGGCGTCGCGAGCCAGTCTTTTACAAACTCAGCAATTTGTGCCGGTTTAGTGTATATGTTCTTTATGTGTAATGCTCTTTAGTGTATATGCTACCGGTAATACGGGTAATAAGGCATTACCAGTAATGTCTAGGTAATAATGGTAATGTTGCAGTATTTAGGTCAAAATATTTATAAGACAAATTTTTAATAAATATTGAATTTACCAGGTTGATACTAAAATTTACCTTTTTACTGCCAGTTGTATTTCAATTTTTTAATTTTTAATAGCACAGAGTTGAGGTGACACTTTTCCAATTTTCCGCTAACTACTTCATCAAACTGGTAAATTCAATATTTATTAATTTATTTGTCTTATAAATACTTATTTTTAACCAAAAAATGCAATTTTGAAACCATTACCGTTTTTGTCTAGGAATTACCATCAATGCCTTAACTCCTTATACCAGTAACATACATAGTGTATTTAGACTATCGGTAGTGCATGAGTATTTGTATGTTAGAAGGTAGTTCCAGATTCCAGAGCCTATACATAATATCCTATCGTGACTATATTGTGCATGTGAAAATGTGAACATGTGAGCTGGAAGGAAGGTGTACGATGTGAATTGCATGTACATTACTTGAGGGTTTCCTTATTTCCTGATTACTCACTAATACTCCATATTATACGAGTACGATACAACTTGTAAATCCACTCACACACTTCCCATGTTATACTAGAAAGTACTTACACGCCCAAATCGCTGCAAAATAAATACTAAAAACCACGATTACTCATAACCATGAAAATTAACACAACGAAAAGAGAAAATACAAAGATTATCAAGGACAAAATTTCAAAAATTAGCGTTTTTTGACCAAATATGTTGCCGTCGGTATTAGATATTCAAAATTTTATAAATTTCAAATTTTTAGATGTCAGTCACATACTTTTTTTTGATTCGCTGTAGTTTCTTTTGTGTTTCCAGGGTGTAATTTTTGAGGTGTTATAAACAACATACATTAGCTTACGTAGAAATACACACATTGCATTGTAGGTAGGTATAGCATCGACAAGTGCCATACACAAGCTGCCCACTACATACGTAGCCATACAATTACGTACACTATTATAAATGCCCAAATATGTATTTACCTATGTATATTACTTATAACTATGGGATTTTAAGTATAGTTAAGTAGTTATGTTAAAGAGTACCTACATAAAGTAAAAGTAAAAGTAGGTGTGTAGGTTATTCAAAGTTTGTGAGTGAGTAAGCATTTAAAATGAGTTTCTGTCTGGGACGTAATGTAATGTTGTGGCATGTGAGTGTGTGGAGGTTAGGTCAGATGGTTGAGACTTTTTTGAGTGTCAGTTTTTCTACTCGCTAGTAAGTTTTGCTTTATATTCCTAGATTTCCATTGGCTACCTTTACATAGCTATAATAGTTACTCTTCCCTTTAGATTCTCCATATTCCGCTTTATTATGTTCCTGACTACTTGTGCATGTAGGAGTAGGAGTATATAGGTATTTATTTTCCTCTGTGACCTAATAGTAGCTCTGCTTCTGCTACTGTAAACTGTAACCCTAAGTTCCATATTATTATAAGTATGTCTGTGGAATTGGATTCGGTTGGCGTCAAAACGGAAAGTATATCCATCCTTAAGTTGGTTTGGTGAGGTTTGCTATGATATGGTTTGGTTCCCTTTGCGGAGCCAGATAACCGGTTTCAACTCTAAGGAAATGAAGAAAACCGAAAAAGAAAATTCAAGGGTTGGAAACGTTCGCCGGCGCAAAGTTGTCCCAAGGCTGCCAAATCGGCACCTATTTTCCCACATTGATTACTGGAACACACAGCAGAACGGCTACGTTTGGCAATGTTTCTACTTTAGTACTAGGAATAGCCAAACCAGAGTAGGACCGCTCACTTATAGTCTCACTCACTCACTTTCTCTCTCTGACACACAACCACCACTGCTTACTACATACTTATTACTTATATCTATACATGCTATTAAAGAGATTGCCACACCAATAGACCAGAGCAAAGCAACTCAAGGCAAGGTAACTAAACTAACTATAAGTAAATCCAAGTCCAAACTCAACCAGAAGGAAAATAAAGGTTGCATATCTACTACCTAACCTACATACTTACATATTATTATGTACCAATGAAATAGAAAGATAGAGAGACATAACAGAATTAGGTACCTATGTCAGTGCTTTCTGATTCTTTGTGCCCTCTTTTAGTCTATATTATCATATTATACGTATTACATAGATAGTAGGAGAGTATAATATGCCTTAGTATGCATTTGGATATAAAATACATAACCTTTTAGTACCTATGGTACATTTTATAACTGGAACTTACCTCGTATAAATATAAGGTAGCCAATTGAATACATAGTATTATGTGTAGGTTCTAGTTCTACAATATTATAGTTGGAAGTGAGTGTCTAGTGTGGAAGAAAGTCTTACGCTTATTACTATTACGTTGCCTTGACGCAACTCACCGCAACACTCCGGTTTGGTTTGGCTTCACTTGACTTTGCCATAATATTGTGCCATTCCAAGTCACAATGACTGTTTGCTTATTGCACTTAATGCTAATGCATTCTGTTTGCCAGCCAGGTTAACACATCACTACTTTCCTTTAGTAGGACTGCAGGACACACACATAGAGATGTACCTACCAACTACATACTATGTAATATACATGAGTTATAAATAGGAAACTACTTCAGGTATCTATGCTCTATACGATCTAAATTTATCTGCCACACATACGTACTATTATTAACTATTTATTCCCATACATATGTAATACTACTCATCCTTTTGCATTATCGTTATACTAATTTTTATTTCATTTGTAATAAAGTATTTAAAAACATATACGAAATACAAGTTTACTCTATTAGCTGGCTGTGCAAGTGACTATAACTATATGATTTAAGATAATATAACAATATTTGAGATCGTATTATAGCATAGTAGTATTTTGTTGTAGTTAGAAATACATGAGTACAATAAGTAGCCGTAACCTCTCTTTTGACCCATGTGTTTAGAATATTCGTGGATAGAGATAACAGCTCCCTGTGCATCTTTATGCTAAATATTATATTATACACAGATAAGGATAAACTATTAGAACTGGAACCCAGGACTAGGAAAATATTAAAGCTGCCACATATACCCTCCTGTCGAGAAAAAGTATAAGTATTTATGAAATTTAAATGAAGGCTAAACATTTTTAAATAGAAGACTGCAAGTGGACTACTCTGACTACTCTTCTATTTACGTTGTTCTTTGCGTTCTCTTCCTTTCTGAATGTAAGAACAAGCTAATCTGAACTCAACGTGGAGCGAATATTATGATTAGCAACATACGCAGTTAGTTACAATGGTTTGAGCCATGAGTAGCCCCTATTTCATTTTAACTCTGAAGTGATGAAACAATTTAGTACGTATTAACCTGTACAAGTTTCTTTTAAACCATACTAGTAAGTTTCGAAATAGACTAGATTGTATTGAGCCATACTGCTGATTGTGTGTTTGTTTTAAACCGTAATGTGTGTAAGAATTTTACTACATACATTTTGTATGCATGCATACCTTTAGTTTGTATTCACATATTTATGGAGTGTATCAATGCCTTCACTTAATACTAGAATTATGTTCATAATATTATTTGAAAACAGACATTCCCCAGAATTTCTTAAGTACGGCAACGTATGATAATGGTTTGCTAAATAATAGTATATTATACTATACTAGTACGTCTACTCTTATACATAATACTATCTGCAAATAGCTTTATTGCATAACGTCACAGAAGTTTTCTACAATTTATCTTTTTTGCAATGCGTATATACATACATATACACAACCACTCACTTGTGTACAAAACATATTTGTAGTTACTTCATGGGATTGTTGGCTTGGTTGCTTGGCTTTGTCTTGGCTCTCTGCATATATGTATACTTTATAGTGTTAGCAAACTGACGAAGTATTTATCTGCATCATTTTACTTTTGATCAAAACAACATAGTTGTTAGCGTTCGTATTGTAACCCCGGTCCACATTATTTGAAAACATTGTTAAGTACTGTATATAGTAGGTATAGCAATATAAATTAAATTTTCCAGTGTAGTACGCAAGCTTCATTAAAATATGGAAGTTGATTGGATTAATTAAAGAAATTCAGTAAGTACTAATTCATGGTTCGACTGATAACTGTTAACTATTTAACTTTGACTGTATTTCAATGCAAACGCTAACATGGTCATAGTTTTGGAAGCTGTTATAACATAAGGAAGGCTGTGTATACTCTGCCCATCAAACTATATCACCAAACAAGAATACCAAAGCAATAGAAATAGCGCTGCTGTTGGCTCCCTGTGTTTTGTTTTGTCTCAAAAATTCAGATACAGTTTGTTCTCTTCTTTTTATTAGTACACTGTAACTGTAACTGAATAACTGTACTGTATAAGTTGCAGACTTCTTTAGTATAGAAATAGTTCCACATATTTTAGCTTCCTCGAGTCCTTTTTCCCTACTATAGAGAAAACTACTAAATGTTTCTAGACTTTTACTTGTTGTTGTTCCAAGTGCATTCTGCTTTACTCACCATAATAGTTACTCAGAGAATTCTTATACGACATGCATAATGTACACTCATAAATAGTAGCTTAAAGGAGCCCATTCCATTTTCCAAGGAATATCTTTTCGGTACGTACTTATGTACAAGCCTACAATACGTATACCTACAGACTCCAGAAGACACTAACTAACCAACTTAAATACGTAAGAATTCTTTCTCAAAATATTCCAGACCAAACCAATTTACTATGTAAAGCAATGTGCAGTAAATAGAACGCTGCATATTTATGTAGTTTATGATCTGGCTTCGAGTTCGGACATTCTGCATCGTGTACTCTTTCATGCAATTTACCTTTTTTCTATTGTACATAATAATATTAACTCACTTTTAGGAATATAAAGATAATAATATTATGATCCATATGCTTCTATTGTACTTAAATCGAACTGTGACAACATTTTATGTATAGTAGTAGCGTGCCAAACTTCTTCGGGGTATCTACTTAACATTCCCATTTATATATGCATCTGTAATATTTGTAAAAAAATATGTATCTCTTTTGGTTGCCTGTAAATATAGCGGCATTATGATATTACTATATATGTGCTCGGCTATGAACATTATTATAAAATAATTGCAACATTGTGTATTACTAAACACTAAACTAAAGGAAGTAATATGTACATACAATAAGTCGATAATATTTAAATGCTGCGCTTACAATAACACACATTACAATTTGTATTATTTTTCTGTCTAAGTGCAGAAATAATTTTTCTTCCTCTGAAATAATGCGTTTTACTCTACAACTGAAAGAAGCAATAGTTTAAGACGTTTCTTGTAGTATTTGCATGTAATATTCTTAACTGCCACGACCAAACACACTAATTTGTATATTCTGCAGAAAATGTATGATACTTATTTGGGTACGTCGAAGTGCACTGATGTGTATAAAATTGTTGATTACATAAAGCTGATATTTACGTATCAAGTCCCTGATCATTGCATATTCTTAATAAAGAATTGGTTTAAGCGAGGGAGTGGCATCACCAAAATAAGTAGTAATGAATCAGATATTGCTTACATTATATTATTGTGTTTGATTCATATGTATTATGGATTAGTATTACATATAATTCTGAAAACTCAAATATGACTACATTATTTTCCAAAGGTTTGAAAAACAAATTTGTATTAATGTACATTGAGATGCAAATGTATAGCGGGCTTGTGCTTTAGGGAAAAGTATGTAAGGAGATGTTTGTTGGGCGACGAAGTAAATAGAAAACGGAAAGGAATTATTTTGTTCACGTTTATAATTTTCTTCTATGAAATGAGATTTGAGTGACAGAAAGGAAAAGTTTTGTTTGGAAGAAGGAAGGCGAGCTTATGAATACTGATATGATTTCTTCTACTTACTACAGACCATAGTAGTGTCACAACAATGAAAAACTATTGCATAAACCAATATACAAAGGCATAGATAGAATACATGTAATGAAATATTATAATTTCAGTATACAGTAGAGATAGAGATGGTAATTCATGAAACCCAAGTTGACTCGTAGGTTTTCCTGCTTACAGCCATACATATTGTACATAACGCACACGACGCAAGTAACCAGATTGAACTGGCGCTTTGGTGAGCAAAATAGGTTAAACTAATTTATTATATTCTGCAAATGTATTCGCATCTGCAGAAAACGAATAAGAAATGAGAAACAGATATCAGCACTGGGAAATATACTCAGAGACAAATTGAAGCATTCCAATCCCAGCAGACCTAAAAAATCATTTTACTTTACACCTTCCATGTTTCAACTCGTGAATCTTTCCCATTCTGTCTGTGTAGTGTCGCTGTTTTTGATTATTTGTTCTGATCGAGTTTTGATGCAATAACTACATTCTTGCGATAGTGCAAAATTTCCTAGAGTATGAAAATGCACGTACAAACTTAGAATAAAATTACGTCAATGTTACCTACACAAAGCACATACAAATACAACAAGACCAGTCACTCCTACCAGCAGCCATACAAATAATGATTAATACTTAGTAGGCAATAATAGTAATAATGACAATATATTTGCATAGAGTGAACTAGGTCACGGTAACTTTCGCAATTACTGGACAAAATCCTGAGTTAGAACTATATTACGATGGTCTCTTGCACAAATTCTTCTTCCAAATCCTACAAACTGTTTTGCATATTTAAGTAACACACAACAATTGCTGCGGATACTTGCAAATGATAAATCTTCTTATTTTGGAAAAAGGGTCTAACTTTGTGAAACACTTCGGATTTGTGGGCAATAATATGCAATTTTTTAATACTACTGTCATCCAAAAGCCAGATTTGATTGTTGAAGTAGAAAAGAACACTTAGGTGCAACTTATAGAAATATCGAAAACTTTGAAAAGAATTCTTCCAATGCTAATAAGTATAGCACCATATTATTATTCTTTACCACACTTCTACGTGTGCTGTTCTTAAATTATAGCGATGTCATCTAAGTGCTACCTATTTATGTACATATTATTATGTGAGCTGATAAGATATATTGATCTCAAATCCAATTCCCTAACATGAACTTATTAAGTATCCTGAAGCTGACTTTCCCACAATTACTACAAACCTTTGCTCTATTTACTGGCAGCCAGGAGCATTTAGCGTTAATTTCATCTCAAGTTCTGCTCTGCTTGCTTTGCTCACTTCATTTCTGCGTTCCTTTGAGTTAGTTTATTGTCAAGGAAAGGACATGCAGGTGAAGTAACTGAAACCATACTGAGATTGGATCTGTCGGAAGATAATTAGAATTTCGACTAGCTTCTTCACGCTTTGTGGAAACGCTGCAATTATTTATTGCCACAAATTATAGTTGCCATAACCTTTCGAAGTTTAATCTTACTGTATGGTTGTTAGGCTAACATTTTACTATATCTTTTTTGCAAAATTGCGCGACCCCTGATATACACATATGTATTAATGTTAATTCTATCTAATATGTATGTTAAACACGTATACACACCTATATTGTGATTTGTGATACTGAAAGAGATTACAAAAATATAATGGGTAACTAATTTTTTAATTTCATCGTTAAATATCTGTATCACCTATCTGTACACTATTGTAGTATACTAGGAAACGTTGTTTATTCGAAAAATGGATGCAAAATGTTAACTTCAAATAATTATTATTAGCTTTATTCAACTGAATTTCCTAAAAGAGCTTGATTTCTAATTTCACAAACAACACTTATAACATTTAACTGCTTATCCATCTTTTTAGTAAGATATTACGTGTGTTATGTAAGTAACATGTCTATCTGTGTGTTGACTTGTCGTCGCTCGGAGCTGATTTTGACTTTGATACTCGCATTGAAAAACAAATGAATACTGTTAAGTGGGAAAGCCAAATCTACACTCTACACACACCTAACCTAACATACGGCAGCTGCATATCATAATCTTCTAGGGATAGTTAGACGCGTATTTGTAGTCAGAATAGAGTAAGACAGGATCCGCGGATCATCTAGCTGATTGCAATGTAAATAGAAGTGAGAAAAGGAAAGGGTACATTTGTAGTTTTGTATCAGATTTGTGCTATCTGTATAGATGGATGTATCTCAGATATACTATACTGTATATGTAAGTATGTATATTACAAGGAGAGAACCCATTATTATTTATGTAGCTAGTAGCTAGCTATGCTATACTGCTAAAAGTACATGTATCTTGAGTATACATAATAGCCACGTGTAAACGAAGAGTTTGCATTTAGGTAGCTTGAGTCGTAATGTGAACGTGAACGTGAGCACGCAATGTGAAATGAGATCCAGAAATGCATGTTATGTGAGTTTTCCCTTTGTCAGAAAACGAAGTGAAGCAAGGAAGCAAAGGAACCAAGTGAAACCAAAGCTAAGGATATAGAATTAGGTATGCCTGCCCCAGCCTCATCTTACCTAACTCTGACTCTGACCATCCCAGGCAAACCAAACAGACAGATTTACCTGCTATACTTACTTTCATACATATAATTGTACAATACAGCGAAACCTCTACATAGGACCGGCTTCGAGTTAATCCATATAATCCGGGAAAAGGTGTAGTGACCCAAAAGGATTTAAAGTGCTCGCTCACTTCATTAAGGTACTCAAAATAGCTGAAGGTTCGGAAATTGGTTCACAACGTTGCAACAATTTATTATTTCTGTTTCAGTCTTTCAGACAAAATTAAAAGACTGCACATAATGAGTGCGTGTACATATACTTATATGCATACAATTAGCTACCTACTCCGTTCATTGCATTGTATGTTGCATAAATACCATTCATACGTACATATGCCTACATACATAATAATATTAATAGTACGAATATTAAAACACATTATATAAATCATAAATGCATGTGTATTTGTGTTATACTTAAATAAAAAATTGGATATTAATGTTTTAATTTTCACATTATATAAATCATAAATGCATGTGTATTTGTGTTATACTTAAATAAAAAGTTGGATATTAATGTTTTAATTTTCACATTCATTATATAACTATAATTAGCATATGATTAACTGTAATAAATAACAAACTACTTGATAGTAATAGTCAATAAACTAGGTTACCAGTCTTAAATTTTTTAAACAACAATTTGCTACATTACATAAAAAAGTTGGGGCAATATTCTACATTGCTTACACTACCACAATATATTTAAAATATTTATTTGAATTTGCTGTCTATGCAACTACTTGAAAGTTTTAAAAATTCTACAAGGCACATTAAGCTAGATTTTTTTACATTTTAGCTATATTGCATTCTACTCTACTCTATTGTCTATTAGAGCTTTTTGCACTTTTTAGGTCTTTTTAGGTGTATATTTAGCTATGCCATCTATATAACTACTTAAAGAGATATTTCTGTAAAAATAATTAAGTTTAAGATAGTATATGTTGTTCTCCTTTGCAATACGTTTGGGTGCTCTGGTATCTATAAGCTGATTTCCAAGTGCTAATTTGATTTTGACGGCCGTATACAGCTGTTCTTCTTTCAAAACTTCTACAAAAACAAACAAATTTGGATGACATCTTTGAATTATTCTTTTTAACGTACTGTGCTACGACTCCAATAAATTGTTAGTTCTATGATAATAGGTTTGAAAAGGATTCCAAATAGTCCTGAAACATTAAAATATTCTAATGTTAGAATTGTAGTCATGCGTAGAATCGTAGATACGTTGCTTTTGAAATGTATTATTTCTGCAAGTGTACCTATTAAACAACGCCCCGTCATCAATCCACGTGTTAACAATGTAATCAAGAAAAAGTTGGACAGCTGGCGTATTAGGCGCATCCTCCATAATTAGCAACCAATAGCAAATGCAATATGTGAATTTTTGTTTGTATGTCCATGCACATGATTTTGTTGATTTCCAAAGCTGATTATTTTATCACACTGCACTATAATACTCACATTACAATCTTGTCTGCATCGCCAGTACGATTTATCTCCTATTAATCTGGTTCTCTTATATAATACATTGTTGAACACTATCAAATTTCCTCCTTTTTCACATTTAATTTGTTGAAAATTAGAAGACGCCATTTTACACTTTTGCCAAAGCAGTATAAACGAAAGATATGAAAGAATAGTTTTGTCCAGTAAATGTAATTTGAAAAAATCGTCTATGTAAATCGTTATGCAAATCAATAAGCCTTATGCTACATGAATATCATTATCTACTAGGCAGGTAGGTCCATTATCTATTATAATCACATAAATTCATCTACTATTTGCAGTTCGTCTAACATATTTGCATTTGGACGAATTTAATATTAGTAGATTTTTGCATTTTTACATCAAGCATTGATTATATTGTTCCATATGCTGTACAATGTCAAAGCACTTTTTTTAAGCATAACACAAATACACATGTATTTATGATTTATATAATGTGTTTTAATATTCGTACTATTAATATTATTATGTATGTAGGCATATGTACGTATGAATGGTATTTATGCAACATACAATGCAATGAACGGAGTAGGTAGCTAATTGTATGCATATAAGTATATGTACACGCACTCATTATGTGCAGTCTTTTAATTTTGTCTGAAAGACTGAAACAGAAATAATAAATTGTTGCAACGTTGTGAACCAATTTCCGAACCTTCAGCTATTTTGAGTACCTTAATGAAGTGAGCGAGCACTTTAAATCCTTTTGGGTCACTACACCTTTTCCCGGATTATATGGATTAACTCGAAGCCCATAGGACCTACGCTATATTGAAAGACACGCTTAGAGACCGATTTTTTTAACGTTAAAGCTACTACCTACCCCAGAGACCTCTAATGAGACCGTTTCCGCATTAGAACGGCAGAATTTCCAATTTTGACATTTTTCAACCATACTTATGGAGACCAAAGTGTACAAAAGTACGGAATATAATTACAAATGGAATCATATTATAAGAAGTAATGTTGCAAAAGGTAAAGTTACTGCAATTACGTATAATAACAGTATTCTAGTGTATTTGTGACTGAAATTGTAAAAAATGAATGCAAATGTTGCTACAATCCTCGCATTAAATATAAAATTAACTAAGTCAGGATAAATTTGGAAGTAAACCAATTTAGTAGGACCAAAAAGCAAAATCGTCACATTGGAGAGGTTGAGACTAATATCAGTGTCCCCCGATGGTGGTCCTAGAAGAGAATTTTCACCGTACACATATATACGGATAGTCATAACTATGTTTACTTACCTTACTTACCTACTACTAGAACTGAGAACATACTAATAATATGAATACGTTTAGAAGGCTGTAGTCTTTATCATATATATTTATAATGCAAAAAGAAACGGCTGAAAATATGACGTAATTCACGGAATATACAGAATACAAATACACTCTGTCTGGCTTCATATTAATAACATAGGAAACCATGTAAGCCAAAGCCAACCAACGAGGAAACCAAGCTTTTAACATTAACATCCAGACAAAGTCTCGTCTAGTCTAGCCAAACCAAGCCAGCCAGGCAAAGGCAAACGAGTCTAGCATAAATCTTCATTGCATAAAATCCGAAAAGCTAATAATGTTATCAGAGTGTTGAAGATACAGAACAGAACAGACAACAGCCCATACAGTAAACTAACTAAAGTTGAAATTCGACGAGAGATTGTACTACGTACATAATATAGCATACACTTCTTTATTCTTCACTATGTGTAGTATATATGAGCCAGTACATCTTTCCTCTAGCTTTCCTCAATAGATAAATTGCAATTAAAACAAAGGTAAACATTGCGAGCATGTAGTATTTTAAGAAATGTCTACGATTTTTACGCTAAACTGAAGGGAATCATCACATCACAATCAATTTTAACAACACATATTCACTGAACATTGAAAACACACCGTGTACTTTTCTTTTTCTTAGTATTATTGCCTGGAAAATTTATTTTTGCACGAACGACAATCCATAAAATGCATGTAAAAACAGTAGATAAGCCCTGAAACAGAATCAATTCCCTCCGAAACAGTTTTCATGTTCAGACGATTTTCAGAATAAAAAATGAGAAGGAAAACTTTTTGATGCAAGAGCATTAATTTTCAATCTGGCTTTTGAAACGCCGAATATTTCCCATGTGACAGATTGCCCTTTGATTTGCGAAAAACATGTTTAGGGATCATTTGGGAGGGATTCGGAGGTTGTGCTGTAATGCAACCTAACTCTTTCAAAAGAACTAAAGAGAAACATCGATTGCGAAAGAAAGTGAACATCAGAACATGCGGTATATTTATTTAGGGAGTTATATAGTACATACTACAACGTATACATATACGTATTTCTCTACTGTAGCTGTACTGCTAATATATTTTGCATAAACTTTAGCTCTATCACATACACTACCTTCTACACTACACATTTTGTAAATATCGTATTATGGAGTTTGCATGGAGACTTTAGACTTTAGTCCTTCTATATAACATACCCATACAACTACAACTGTATTTCATAAATAAATATACTCTCCCTCTCCTGTTCTTGCAGAGAAACGAGAAAACTAATTTTATTGGCAAAGTCATCCCATAATAGCTTACGTTAGCCTCCGTCCAAATAGCCTTTCTTTGCATGTAGTTTTCCAAGACTGCTATGTGCAGCATATAAAAATGAACAAGTCTTGTAGCTCATAGATAGATATTTATTCGCGTCCGTCCTTATGTACATAATATGTACTATGCTGCACTGTATGTATTATATGGTGTAGGATTCGCAGTCAGAGAGAAGAATAAGAAGAAAGGAAGTCAAGATTTGTGGTTTCTTCTCGAAAAGACAAGAGAATGAGGAGATACAGTTGTATGATGATTTAAAGGTTTCGAGTCATATCGTACGTGCAAGCATTAAGTACTCTACATTCTACATACATACATTTACATTACATGTCTTTGGTTTACTTTTACTTTGCTCTAACTCTTGCTCTGGTGTACTGTTACTGTACATATTCGCATATTATATATGTAGTTAATAGTTATCCTTAACAGAGGAACTGTAACATTACTTTATAAATTTTATTATTCTACTTTACAAGTGGCATTCATAGATATGTGAATATATATCTGTATTGTACAACATTGTTGGCGAATGTACTTACTAATAGTACCTATCTATGGAGAAAGTATACTACTAGTCAACTACAACAGATATTTAGTCCGTCAACGTACGTGTTACAAACTTTGTAGAAATATAATAGGAAATACTGGGAACAGGGAAACAAGAACAAGTCAATCCAGCCAAACCAGAACAAGGACCACGTCATTGCAATGCTCACGGCATAAAAGTACAGTAAAGCAAATATTACAATAAAAAAGATACCATCAGAGTAAAAGGTATAGATATTAGATATATATTGTATACTAAATATGAGCGTGTCTTGTTCTCTAATAATACAGATGTATACTATACAGGAATAGATACATACAAAATATAGGCACCTACTACCTACTACCTACTGATACAGATATAAGATAGGAAAGTTGGTCTTGTTCTTGTTATTTTATGTTATGTTAGTGGGGGAAAGAGAGAGAGAGTTGTGTATATTTGTAGATTGCAATGTGATGGAATGGGATGGGATGCCATTGCCAATTGTGCCTTTGCTTTGGTTTCGCTTGGCTCCTCGACTGTGGCAAAAAGAGCCCTTTTGCATGAATACTAATAGCTTAAGTTGCTACGTAGGAAAACTACATACATATGTAAGTAATGTATAAAAAGATACAGGGCTAAAACTAAACTAGCCGAATTCGACTAAGATGACGTAATAGAATCTACATTCCGGAGAGCCGAATTTGGCCGACATGACATGGCGAGGTTAGCTGCCTTTGCCTAGCCTTCCCTTGCCTATCCTTCCCCTTAGTCCTAACTCCTAACCTAGAATACTCATCCTCTTCACTACACCACACCATAACCAATATATACTTATATGCACTATAAACTAGAATGGAGCCAGCCAGCAGAGTCTCATCAGCATTGTTCCTCTTCTTGGTTGGACTTGGACGTTGAACCTCTCTGTGGCGACGGCAACTCGTCTCTCTTCTTATTCTTCTCTTGAACATTACATTAAGTTACGTTGTGTTATTCTACACACTTATATCAGTAGTACTTCTACTATCTATCTACGTACATAATAAATATGTAGAATAACGTAGCCTAGCGTAACTCCTTCCCTTGGCTTTGGCTCACTCAGACTTAACTACTCAATGTACATACCTAAGTTCCAACATACTTCAATCCTTTGACTATTAAGTACATTCTGACTACTGACTACTGACACCGACACCCCTTCTATTTTAAACGCAGCAGTAGCAGCAGATTCTATGAGAGAAATAATGCCAAGAAAATCTAACCCTTCCTTAATGGGAAAACATAATTCTTTCCCTCGTGGAGTTGGAGTTTGCATTGCAAAAGCTGGAGAAAGTCGATACATTGGTTTTATTGTCATTGTGTTTCCTTTAAAGCGATTCATACTGTATATTATGTATAAGATATAAGAACACCAAACCGCAACACATAACATCACCTTGCAGTTGCAGAAGAATATATTTATACAGTTTGTAGTTTATACTATATGCATAAGAGTGGAATAGTTATACACTTACAGATAGTTTACTCTACTTACTTAAGTTCTGCTGTAGGGGTACCTGATGTGAGAGCATTACCAAGGGCATATGGACAAGAGCATGGCGTAATATCTATCCATCTTCCTATCTGAATTCATCCGTCCGTATGTAAGTACAAAGTGACTTCTTACTCACTTACCAGTAGAAAGAGACAGATATACTTTTATGATCCGACTTCTCAACGGATCTCTAATGTACACAAATGTATATACGTAGACTGGGAATTAAGTGCATTGTAATATAGAGGAATAGTCTATTTCAAATCCCCATTGGATTCCAGTGCTGGGGCAATTTGATTTGGCATGCAAAGCGTAACAGTGTACCAAACAATTGGTTTAAGGGTAGACATCAGAGTAGGCAAATACATGTATTTTCCTACTCCATCACTTCATGGAGAACTCAATTAAAATTTGATCCATCCGAATGAATGAGCCACCTAAATTAAGCTTAGCTATCAGGGAAGGAGACATAATTTTGTTCTTTGTGAATTTCAAACTATATACTAAGTTGTCAAAAAAAGTTTTTTGGAAGAAAACTCAAAAATTTGCGAGAAAAATTTGGAATTTTTTTTGTCTCAATTAAAAGTTAATTCAAAAGTCGGGGAATCATTTGTCCGATTATTAGAATGTATGCATCTCCAATTTCGAATTTTTGATAACCCATTATCGAAATCCTGAAATGGCAAAATTTAAAATTTTGTGTTGGAGTTTACATGGGCGCACTAGTTAACTTCTCATGAATTTGTTCTACTGGAGGCTACCCTTAACGCTCTCCGCTCAGCGGCATAAAAATATTGTAGCTGTTGAAATGCAAAGGAATCCTCTCCAACTCCTGATCTTTGCAAAGTAATTATATACATGTTAAATACAATCTACACCCCAAATAAATCTTAAGGAGGGCTCTATGATACCAAAGACGAAATGGTTTATTATATAAATACCTATTTATAAATATATACTTTAAACAAGTAATTAGGATATATAATTGATTTAATTACACTGGATAGAATGTCAAATTCTTTTAAATTCGTATCCAGTTATGTATACATATCTTGAAAATATTTTAAGGGAAAATGTCTGCAACACAATCCTTTTCTAGTTAAATGTGGAATATGTACATAAAATGGAATAGATAGGTAGCTACTGAGCATAAAGCGGTTCAAGACCAACCATTCTTTGCTGAGCTATGGCCTGGATCAGCTTGCCTTGGCATGGCTCCCGTCTCCGTCTTCTTACAGCAACGACTCACTTGTGTGAATTGCAATGGAATAGTCTCGTACTCCTAAATAAGGACTCTAGTATAGACCTATTACTTTAAAGAGACTTACGTAAGCTACAGCTATGTAATAGTAATACAATAAGGAGAAAAGTACTCCGCTATTTGTACAATTCTTGCTTATGTGCTGGGTAATAGTGGTTACTTGCGTACACTTGCTCTTTATATTATAGTAGCACAATGGTATACAATGTAATGTACTGTATGTTCGTTACTCCATTCGTTGTATACTATATGTACTCTACGTTTTATTCACGTAGACTGTAAGTTACCTAACAAATATACCATACCATGATTTCACTCTACTCTTCCAACACTAAAATCTAATGGAATGTACAGTATTACTGCAATGTTCGTACTTTATCTGTATCCCTTTCTCTTTTTGCTTTCTTTTTTCATGTACCCTCCCCATCCTGCACTTATCATGTCTTGTCCTTTCCTTTTACCCATAGGTACTCCGACGACTGACTGCTTTTTGCATTTTCCTACAATACTACACTATATAACTTAAACGTCTACAGGCAAGCAAATGAGCACCACGACCACTATTCATCGGTATACCTAAATACCTACCTACAACCAGTTTCCAGTAATAGTTGGAGTAAAATACTAATATAATTTCTTTCGTTGTAATTGTGTGTTTGCATATAACTAACGTTTAAGAACATATTCTAATATTTGCATAGCACAGTTAACAATGTACAAGTGCTTAATATTTATATAGCATTCGTAATTATGAGTTAGATTAGATGAGCAAATGCTAAATTTAGAAAAAATTAAATTAGACTCTCTCCATGCATATATTTATGATATATCTGTACTTACATTGTAATTGGGACGCAAAAATTTTATATTAAGTGTTAAGTATTTCCACTTTTGAATAAATAGTTGATATCTACCTGCTAGGAAATACATGACATGCAATTGTCCTTCACATAGTTTCTACTGACATTGTAATCTAGTAAAATTTTGTGAAATGTAAGCAAATCGTAAATATTTCAGAATAAAAATATTAAGTTTCTAAACAATGGCATTAATAGACGTCAAATTCGTATTGGAAAAAGTAGAAAATGTAGCATGTAGTGGTATATGCAAATAGTTTTGTTGCGACATTTCGCTATGAAAAGTTTTTATGTAATAAATGGAAGTCAGTTATCTTTTCCTTGGCTGTATACATTCATTGCACATCTAATACTAATAACTGTCATTGAACATACAACAAGAATTACATATTTAAGAAAACAAAATAGTGGCACTCATATGCTTCGTTTCAAAATTACTCCTCGGAATGTCAACTGATAGGAGGAAATGGGAATGTAGATAACAATACGGAAAAGTCTTGAATACAGTGTATAAGAATAGGAACATCTATTGGAATTATCACGGGAAATGGCAGGGGCAAATAAAGATAAAGAAAATATCTCCTTATAAGATACCAGAAGAGCAGTGCATGTCGGAGAATGTACGAGAAGTCTAAATATGTAGGAAAATTGTTCCGAAGTGAGTAAATATAACATAAAGTTTTCCCTTCTCAACTCTAAAGAATATATTTATGAGAAGAGAAAGCAGTCAATACAATACCTACTGATAGTGAGTGACTACTTTTGTGCCTGGTTGGGAGCGCCGTAGGTTCCATCAAATAACCAGACATATCTGGCTGATTGTGGGAACTTGGCGAAGGTCATAACCATAGCACAACAACAACACATTATTAGATTAGTTTAGTATCAACAAGACAATAAATATAGTATTACTTATTTATTTTTCTTGTATATATATGTAAAGAATGTCTAATAATACTACTGTACAAGCCTACTACTCTAAGTTACAGTACTTCGATTATTTTCGTAGTTAAAAATAGAATTTCAACGACCCATTTTATTTAGGGTAGCAAACTAAAACAACATTTAACATGAGTTATTTTTGCTTTATATCACATTTGAAATATTGACAATTCTCGTAAAATTTGAGCGAAAATGAAATTGTTGTTGAGAATATTAATCATTTTTTGGTAAAAATTTATTAAAATAATATGTATCTTTTTTACTAAGTTATAAATGGTATATAGATTACTTTTAATACAACACAAAGGTATTTCAAAAAACGTCTTATGTAATCTTTTATATTTATATTTAAAAATATTATTAATTTTACTGAAAGTACAACTGGATAAGTCTGAATAATAAAAGAAATGTTGGACCGATAACATATTTAGCTTAGATAGTAAAATTGATAGTAGCATGAAATTGTTCAATATAATAAGAATTGACATTTATTTCTATGCTGTAGTAGTGTTAAAATTATAGGTTGATTTTATGAGGAGCTACTTATGAGTATGAGATGTTCATAGAATTATAGATTTGTTATTTGACTATTGTAATAGTTATAGTGTTCCCTGTACAGGAATAACAGTTTATAAATTTGCTGAAAAGAAAGAAAGAGATTGGGATATAAATATAATCTTGGCATCACTACAGTTGCTCACAAAGGGGAAAACTAAATCGCTACACAATGTAGTGTATGTATTGTGGCTGGGAATAAGGAAAGCATTAAACGACTTGACAAGCATTTGTGAAACTGCATTTATTACACTTCCCTACTCATACTTACAGTAAGTACTACAATAGGAATCAGTAAAAGTTTATGTATTTTGTGCAAATGATCATAGGGCAACGTATGTAGAATGCAGAATAGGAGAAACACGACTTTCATTCCATTTATCCTTACCATAGTATTGCTATTGATTAAATTCACATTTCCAACTCTAACTCGACTTCAACACTATAGTTTGTACGCCTTTCTCAATGTATGCATTGTACGACGCTCTTAAGTATACTTACCAACATTACATTCTCTTTTGGAAAGTTAAACCATCCAGCTTTGTAAAGGGTGTCATAAAACCTATTTTACATACTATTTGATAAGCAATATTCATATTGGATTGGATTCTAGCCTACACGCAAATCTTACTATTTACCCAGAGACATCATTCAGAAAAGTACCTAAAAAAGGAATGCCTAGTAATAATATATCCAGATTTCCTTAATAGACCATGATTTGTAATCGAGTATAACATTGTGCAAAGCTACTTTCCCTATTCTTCAAACCGTTGCCGCTTACTTATTTATGTAATATATTAATACCGGTTAAAACATAGATGAATTGTTTAAATCTCAGATTATTACTTCATTTCAATACTTTTTTATTTATAATTTTGCAAGATTCTACTTAAAAATGGTAAAATATTTTTTAATAAAACTGTGAATACTAAATTTTTTAGTACTGACATTCCAAAATACAAGATTTTTGCATGTTTTTCTGAAAAAAGGGATTTTTCCTGAGTCCTGTCGAATTATTTTATATATAGCTAGGCACCTACTTAATATGATAGATAAATGACAGCATGGATTTAGCTTTTACGGATGATATGGAGTAATTTGTCAAGCGATGATATTCCAAAACCAAATAATGTCAGAAAGTTATTCATCGCGGTCATGTACAAATACCGACATGATAAATCGTAAAGTAGAATTATTCATAATATTATGTAGATAAGTACATTTACAAAAGTCAGGTACATTTTCAGGAAGTTAGGGAGATTACAAAGTAAACGGTGGTTTAAGTGAGTATGATAGGAAGGAACTCCCAATGAATTCCATCAGATTGATCGCTCACTCCAATTCCATTTCGGATTCAATTCGCAACTCTAAGAAAATAAATAACAATTTGACAATTCATGAAATGTAGGGTTGTTCCCACAAGATTTCCTGATTGTTGAAATAAAAAGTTTCCTTTATGTCAGAGATTATAGTAACATACATTGCATGCAAAGGGGCTGTCTAATACCAATCCGTTTTTTGACAAATCGCTAACTGCTAAGTTATGAAGTGCTATTTACCCACTGTACAATTTTCAGGCAATCAATTAACAAAAACTGCACTATGTGCAAACCATAATTAACTGTGTTTGGCTATTTTAACTACGGCCTAATTTCTTCCCTTTACATTCAATAAAGTTTTGTGGGGAATTTATGAGCCAGAAGTACATAAATACATGTTTATATTTATTACCATCACGTCTTTCCCCAGTTTTATCGGACACATAGTTATAGGTACGATTTGAGATCAATATGGCAAAACGGTGAGGAATGGAATTGCTAAATAAGTAAGTACGTTGTGCTTGGTACGATGTGGAACTCTTTATTGTCTACAAATACATAGTAGCTATCCGATTTATTGTTTTCTATCACAGACAATTCAACAGCTATGTGCAAATATAGTTTGAGAGTTTCTTTCCTATCCTAAACACATAATAATGGCTTTCACAGTTCCATTATTCATTTAAATTGTATTATTATATATGTATGCCTATAGTAAAGTATCTTTGGCTTATAACTTATTAGAATTCTTCAAACAGTTATTAGAAACATCAATTAATTAGGCTGCACCTTGTCTAGGTTGTTTCTTTATGTGTAGGAATCACATAACTTTATCATACAGCAGAAGTATATAAAATGTGAAGGAAGAGTACATACTTACATCCAACAAACTTAAATAACAAGCAAGATTAAAAGACGCTAAAGCCGCTTACACACAATTAGTATTATTTTATATAAATCTACATTCGTTGTGATATAGTAATGCATATTACACAAACAGTATGTATATAATATACATATAGACTCAAGTATTTAACACAGATATTATTATACGGAAGTTGCTCTAATTTTTAATGTATTCATAGGAAAGTTAGGTTAGCGCTATTTTATAAAATATTTTTTACAGACATATTATTGTTCACCTGGCAAAGAAGAAGTACAAGGAATGTATGTCAATAAATATTTATCCAATTTTGAAAGCATAATTAGAAAGTAAAAATTTTAAGTTGCTCTAGTTCCCTCTTGATAGACAAGAACATAAGACGAATTTATGTCTATAGAAATTAAGAATTGCATCATATAAGCAAATTATGTGGCTTGTGATTGAGATATGCATTTTATATTATTGTACGGGTGTGGATGCCAGAAATAGTTAAAGTGTGGCTTTTTCTTTCAACTTTCGCTGCGAGTGAAACTATTAGAAATTAATTTCTCCCTAAAGTTTCATATAGTATCATCCATTTAAAATTCATGGAATGCTCTCTTTGTTGTCTCGTTTCCGTACTCATGCAAACAAACTATATGCATTAGTACTTAGTACTAAGACCAAACTCGGCCATCCAGCCCAAGCCAAGCAGAGAAGACTCTGTAGATCAGGTATGGGCATAGTGTTGCTATATAGGATTTTGAGTCTGGTAATTTGTATGGCCTACAAGCCTTCAAGTCTATCAAAATTCAACCTGAATAGTATTGTAGCAAATCCTAATATATGACTTATGGTCTTTGCACTCTTACAGATTGACATCTCATTGCTTAAATACTACTATTTATAGGGACAGGGCTCCCTGTTATATTTACTTTATTTATAGTTATGTTTGTGTATACTGGTTCGGCACATAAGCAATACATGTTATGAACATGTTATTACCATGTGCATGTCATTTTTACTAATCAAGGTATGTGTGTGAAAAAACAAATAAACATTTTTGCATAAATGCACAGTTATTGCATGAATTAGTACCATTTTATCAGCATTAAGTTTTTGCGTACATAACCTATAGCCTTTAGCGGATTTATATTTAATTAAAATCTACATAAGGAATAGTAGATACGTTATATATACTAAAGTACTGTACAAAAGGTAATTTCCATAAGTATTCATGTATGTAGTTATTTAATAGTGTCTCAAAGGATGTGTCAAAATATGGAAATACATTTCAGCTTATCCAATGATTCCCATAAGACCTATTGGCACTCAATGAACATCGCAGCCATTGCACATATTGCCTTGTAAACGAAACCATTCTCAGGGAGTGAAGCAAAAGGGTGCGTGCATATTAGCAAAAGTTAAGGTCACTCTGGAAGTTAGAAGTTTTGAAACAAAAGCGACTTGAGTAGCCTGGAGATCAATTATAACAGCAAAGAGCAAAGGAACATGATTCACCCGCTTGACAGATTGATAAAAGGAAACTAAATAGGTTGCTTCATTTGATGCAAGGTCTCCCAGATGTCAGTTTCTCTATAAAGACAGGTGCGATCTTTACACATTAAAATTATACTGTAATGTAGTAACTTGAAAAATAGATACGTACAGGTTTTGGTTTTGATGTTTTGTAATTAGGACAACAAAGCTTTACGGGCTGATTTAACTAACATAATTTGGCAGGCGGAAAATACATTTTCAGAAATATTCATTTCAAGACTGTAATTAAAATTTTTAATGGTTTAAATTACAGTGACGTGTTTAGTAGTAAAAGGGATATAATTTTTGAGTTGACACTTGGTTTCATTTGTTTTCCTAAGATATTTATTGTTAAAATAATGCAATCTAATTTGCATTACATGTACAGTAATTAATAACTGCGAGTAGCTTATAACTATTTCTTCCTTAACTTAACCCAAATATATATTTTTTAAATTTTTAAACAATTTAAAATTTTATTTAAATCTGCTAAAAACCTTTTGTAAACAATTTGGCTACATTTTTAGAAATAATTTTAACGAATAACATTACAGTATTAATTGGAAGAGGAACATAACAAAAGATAGTAACAAGAAAACGACAATTCATGCAACTCATCATAGGCAGTTAGATGTACTCCTCGCAAGTAAACGAAAGCGACTTGTAATTGTATGATACGATACTGTACGTACGATAGGATATGAAACTAGCCAATGTACGTATAGCTATAGCCAGAAAATCCACTTACAATTACAAAGTATGTGTAATAGTAATAGTAAATAGAATAGAATGTAGTAGTTAAAGTCATGTCATGTAAGTGGAACTTGAAAGGCCTCATCTGTGGCTAAGGGTAAGTACCTCGGATTATTGAATTAGCACATGCATGCAACTTAACCATAGCGAATTGCACTACATTTAACATAGAATGAAGTAGGAGGGATTCCTTCGTTCCCACTGACATACATTTATAAAACATTCCAATGCACAACGGAACCAAACTAAAGAGAAGAAGAGCCTCCTTGTTAGACATTACACACCCGTACAGTACTATCTGGCGGCATATCGAGCACCCCTTCATATTGTCCAAGCACGTGCTCGTGATTTCATCGAGGTATTGCGAGCTCCATATCATATTTTCCAAAAATGTCGAAATATATGATGGGGTGCTCGCAATCCCGCGGCGGAATCTCGAGCAGGTGCTCGGAAAATACAAAAGAGTGCTTGATATTCCGCCAGGGCATCCCAAACACGTGCAAGTGCTCAGGATGCCGCCAGATTACAGTTCTACTGTAGTAATATATTTAGTGTTATGTACAAAACACATTGCTATTGCTGCCACAGATATTCAACTAATTCGATCAAATTTATATGGAGGTTCTACATGCATAGCCCTGAGTAACTATTACATGAAATGTTCTTACATGTGTAACTTTTAATGCATTTGAAATTTAATGGTGTAGAATGATCCTGAGTTCAGCATGTAAGAATTATCGTTTAATTAATGTCGACAGAACATACTTTCCAAGACAAATTCTATTCTCAATTGCTGACGGAACATTTATTCTCTTCGACAGACATTATTTGTAGTGCACTTTTACTAATGCAATTCATACACTATGTATGACCTGCTATCTAATGCTTAATGTACCTATATTATTTACTTTCACTAACATTTACCCTTGCCGGTAGCTAAGCTAATTTCTAAATTACATACACCGTACACATAACTGCATTTCAACCTGTAGAAACTGACGATATACAAAATTTATTTGTGTAAATACAGCGCAGTGTAACGTGATTGTTAAATTTTGCAAAGAGAAAGTAGGGAAATGTACATACGCATGTGACTACATACTTACTCTGGATATGTTTACACAAATAATGTATGTACACATCCATCTACATACTACTTTGAGATATTTAGCTTCCTCATGCAGAATGGTAACGGTGAGTTTGGGATTTCCATATAACTACATAATGCATCATCCAAATTCCAAGCTACGGACATCATTATCTTTTACATACTATATGTTACCACTACACAGTGTAAATTATTAGTAGCGAAACTGCTGTAATTATTAGAATGCATTAATACAACATCTATGCATAATAATACTATATTTTAGCTGTATTCATGTATTTAAATAGATTATACTTTGTTAGCTGGCTTGGCTTGGCTTAGCTTGGTGCACTCCATGAGTTTTCCTCTTACTGTACTGAACTGTAACGTAACTCTTACTGTTTACTGTTTACTCCACAACAGTAGCACACCAAGAGGCGAGCATTTCTCATTCTCGTGGATATAGTACAATAGTACGTATGTTTATATGTACATTACATTCGTCAGTTATTCATAAAGAGTTATACATACATACTTACTAACAATGTATATAATGCTATAAATATTTACCTATGTGTGTGTATAGTGTATACATTGGAATAAGTATTGTAATTCCTCCCTCCAGTTTTGCTTGGTGCAGTACCTACTACCTACTACCTACTTTGCAGGGAAAGATTGGTCTAGTCTAGTTAAATCTAGTAGTCTAGCTCTACTGGAGACCAAATCATGCTAGGCATCTAGCTAAAGCATTGTAGGAATTCGTATAGTTAAGTGAAAGCATAGTAAGTAAAATGATATAGCGTAGGAGAAAGTAAGTCTATGAGTGAACTAAACTGAAGTGAAGTAAAGGAGTGAGTGAGTAAGCTGATAATGCTGGTGCCTAAAATGTTTGAATAGGTTATGTAGTGTATTCCATCCTATAGTGTTAAGGTCCTTGTCTAATGTAGCAGAAGCCAAGGCAAGGGAAGCCAAAAAGTATATGTATGTATGTATGTACATATGGCCATAATAAGTATATACTTATATCCTTTGTAGTTACATACATACATACATAACATAGTAAAAAGTCCAAACCAAACTACGCCACACAAATATCAAGTCGAGAGACAGAACAGAGAAAGGAAAGGGAAGTCTGTATGTATATACATATAAATAGTATATGTAGTAAATGTAGTAGTAAGTATATACATACATACATACATAAGTACATCCTGTGGATATTCTTGTACGTATACTACTAGTGTAAGTATAATAGCTGACATTGTAGCAATATAAATTGTAGTTCTAGTTGCATCTATAGATAGTTTCTATATTATAAAGGAAATATATCCAGAGGAATGCAATAGAATGTCGAGAGATCGATGAGACAAGGGTAAAATCTATTTTGAGAAGAATCTGCAGAAATCTCTATTAGGAGACCACACCCTGTTTTCATTTTGGGTAGATCCATTTGTAAACTGCAGGAGGTAGTTTCCTCAACTTAGGTCTCTGGTCTCCGTGGCTGAGGAAAGGGATAGGGATCCAATGTAGGTATGTGTGCTAAGAGAAAATTTCGATATAATAATATGTAGTAATCTATTTTTGCAATATGTAGTTACCTAGTAGGTATGTTAGCTACCCCAACGAGAAATAACAGTGTACCTACTACCTACAGATATATGTCAATAATAACCATGTACAGATACATACAACTAGAAGTGTGCTTTATGTATTAATGTATTATCTATGATATTTATATGTAGGAGTGTATTCATTCTTTTCTATTTGCTCCCAGGTTGGATTTCACCCTCGTATTAGTCTACTCATGTCATAAGTATATAACATAACATCAATAACATCACCATCACATCATGGTCAAAGGCATAAAAAACACAGTCACTCCCTGGTATTGGCTTGGAGTAAGGGGAAATCTTCATTTATAAATAACCACAATCTATATCCGATCACCATCACACATTTGGCAGATTTGGATTTATATCTATAAAGCAAGCTATGTTATATCTGTACCACTTTTAGGCTATTGTATACAATATCATGAAAAATATTTTTGACGTCAATGGGGTTTTTGCTGAATAGTCTGCAGTGATTTCCATGCAAAATATTGCACATACACTTGCATTATTAATATTAATGGGAATAAAATGCCTACCCTTATTTTTTACTCCGTGATTTATCTAGTTCACTCTTTCATGATTGAAAGTAAATGAAACGTTGATGATAGCTACAATACACTATTTAAAAGTAAATAACTTTCTCTAATTTGCTCTACATAAGCAAAGCCCACAAAATCTAAAGTTCCTTATTGCATTCCCTCTTCTAAATAGTTTCTTAGAATATTGTGCCACGCCATAATAAATATGTAAATATGGTCATGCATATAATACATAACATAGCAATAGAAATAAAATGCTACTTACTAATACACGCACAGAAACATGTTACATTTAAACGAGCAATAGTAAATTACATAGCTCCGCACAAGTGTGTAGACATTCGTCCTTTAAATGTGAAAATATCGTGACAAGAAATTCAAGCCATTGGCTTCTGTAAATGTAAACACTTTCTCCAGCATACATGGTGTGCTTCGCTTGCATGTGCCCAGCTAACTACCTACTACCTACTTACACATATTTTCAGCTCGGGGAAAGCTACGTTGATAAAAAAGGAGAACTCTAGCGGGAGCGGGAGGACATTCTTGCGGTTTCTCCAGTTTTTCCATGCGACGAGAGTGTTCGCACTGAGTGCAGCCCTAATCTTAGTGAGTTGGAGTCTTGGAGTTGAAGTTGAACTCCGTGAGGGAAAGGCCAAGTCAAGATAGAACAAAGCAAAAGCGTGGAATAGAAACTGATGCTATTATTATCTATACACACATAGCCCGATGTTATTTCAGAACAGAATAAGAGCAGCTATTATATTAGTAGAATGTAGGTGAAAAGTTGACATTTATACTTGAACATAATACGTACAGACTGCAGACGAATTTTAATACCAATCCTCTTATACTGCTTATTTATATTTGTATTGTAATGCAAAAAAAGTATTTGAAAATGAATGTAATAAAAATATTTATTTTTGCACATAAATATTATGTAACATGCCCTTTTTGCAGCTTAATGATAGACAGGTTTATTACATGTCTTTAGGACCTATTACTAATATTACTCGGTATTTAGTTGAAAACTTTTAGTAAATTAGTATGTAGTAGATATGTTGGGAAGGTAAAAGTTTGTTTTGTGTTAGTAGGTATAAAAAGAGTGATAACATAACTTGGGGAGATAGAGGAGGGAGGATCAGGGCCTTAGATAAGACAAGATTACATTTATTGGTTTGGTGGAATGACTGATTGTGTGTGTGCATGAGTCAAACAGGATGATTCGTCTATTTGCCATTGGATTAGAGTTGGGAGAGTGAAAGAGTAAAGAGAAAGGTCTAGCGTGGCGACATAGAGACACGGCTTTGGATGTTAAGAGGAAAAGTAGGTGACGTCTACTTATAACTTTGCAAGTGGACTGGAACTGGACTGGTTGGAGAGGAACTGGACTTTCTGGATTTCTGGATAAACTGAGAACCGAGAGAAAGCTACTACTTAAGAAAAAGTTTGAGTCTGTCTTTCTGGTTATAGTTTCGACAGGCATTTGTAAATTTAGCCCGGGAGAAAAACGTGCCCGAATTCGGGGGTAGGTAGATCTAGATGGTTTGGCCACATGCGGGTAGGAGGCACGTATTGGCTTTCCTATCACATTTCAACTATTCTACTTCCAGTTCCAGTGAACTGAACTCTGCTGCTGTTGAATGTTGAACTGGACTCTCGCCCAGTTCTTCCAGCTTCGTACTCGTACTCCTGACTGAAGCCAAGCTGGAAATATTATTGGCTTTTAGTGCAATGCAGTAAAATGCGGGAAATAACTTCTGAGCAGTCGCAACCATCTCAAATATCACTATTTCAACTGAGTACGTTGGCTTTCCGTGCCAAACTGGCTTCTGCCTTCTGCCCCAGCTTTCCTTTAATTTCTTCATTCTGCTTATGCCTGTCTGCCAGTCTGCCCTACATTGTAGTAAAGCATCTACGTACAGAATACAGCCCGGTAGCCAATCCTTCCGCAAAACCTTTGCAAAACAGAGGCGACTGTCGTCCCTTTCTTCTTTATCTCAACTAAACTACATTCTATACATTTAATAATGCCATCACTCTCCTTTTTACTACAATAGTAGTACTATCCGCTACGTTCCTTATTTTATGTAATGCATGTTCTGCTATTAGCTATTGGTGAACATACATACCTTCAGAGCTACAGATTTCTATATACAAACGCATTTGCAAATGCTCTAATATTATATTACGCATGAATTACTTTATCATGTCTACATAGTGAAAACTATAGATTACAACGTTTGGAAAATAATTCCGTTGATGTATTTAATACAATTGCTAAATAAAAGAATAGCTACGAACGCACTAGAAGTCATTTTTCTGAAGTACTCTTTGAATGTATAAGACTGAAGGTAATATGCTTCGTACGTTTGTTTTCACTAACTTTCTAATTGTTTGCCTATCTTATAATAATTATTAAAGTCATATTTATATTTATATTTATATCAAATAATTAGGGCGCATAATAATATATAGATAAACCCTTTAAATATTGAAACGCTGAAATAATATATTCTATGTTAATTGCATATCAATAAATGACATGGAGTTCAAAAGGTAGATACTATGTTTATGTTATAGCTGATATTAAAATTAGCAACTCTTGATACTATCGAAGAGAAATCAGTTGTAGCACTTGTGTTGTGGTAGTATAATTAGGTAGATCGGATAAATTAGAGAATCAATTTATTCCAAGAGCACAGCAAACTGAATAGGCTAAAACGGAGTCAAGTATCTACCTACTTAATTAGTGAAATAAAGACATGTCAGAACAACCAACTGATTTATAGACCAAAAGCTGTGCTTTGTGATACAATTCGTATCGAATTAACTCCGATCTCTGCTAAGAAAGACTAATGGTTAAAGTGTGCTATTGATTGGCCGGTCTGTTGGAATGATCCAACAACCTAGATACTAGATACACAGAAGAGAAAGGCAACGAGCATGATATGATGTTGCAAATACTTAGAGCCACTATAAAGAATTCTCATCCTGCATATAATGTGTACGTCTACGGGTGGGACAGCCAGCTTAAAATAATTACCGTAAATTACGTATTAACACCCTGGTTACTAAAAAACGGTATCATGTCAAATATTTGCAAACGCTTTAAAAATGCAGCAGTAATGTCTTAATTATTGGGGTTGGATATAATTAAGGTAAGCATATTATTGCAGGGGATTTATTTAACCACTTATAAATTAATTTCAGGATTTCAATGTACATAAAGTATCATTTTTATCATTTACGTTTCAAATAGTGCCTGTAGTAGATATACAAGCAGGATAGAGAAGGCAAAGGTTTCGGTAACATCATGAATTGATTAAGTGGATATTAGAACGCATTTGTTCGCAGAGTTACTTTTCCTCGCTCACTCTTACCTTGCTCTGAGTTCCTACGTTTACATATTGCACATGCATCAACACAGGAGGACTTTCTTCTATATTTGTCAGGTATGTTGAATTGAGTGAGTCGAGCCAGAGATATTTATAGAAAAATTGTTAATTTTGCTTAGACATTGGGTAGAATACCAAGGACTTGTTTGTAGATATCCCTGTACAATACTAATCCGCTATAATACTCCCCAATTACATTCCGGACACCGCATGTACCTACATAAAGAACAAGATATTTATCATCCAAACTATCTCCTTTGCAGTTTTCAAATATTAACCATTGTTCCTTCTCTACTCTCGTACAACTAACTAGTTTGACTTATTTTTAGCAAGCATTTTCCTCTTACATAAATTTTCAATACACACTTTTGAGCATATAGGAGAATGGAAACATTTTGAAGTTTAAAATCTGCCTTGACAGAAATCAGAATTAATGAGCATTTTACAAGCGTTTTATGTTTGTTTATACTCAACCTACATGAAAACGATCCTTATCATATTTCACTGCCTAGCAATCTACAACTTATTTCTCGAGGATTTCTCTTCCAATTTTCTGAATGTCTATGCTCCAAATGCATAAATTACTTCATCTCAAATTTCAAAAATATATTTACATCTTGTCTACAAGGATCAGAATTCTGCGTAATGCCAGTAATGTGTTTTTACTTACCGAATACCTCTTAGCAATACTGAAGTATACCTAATTAAACTGAAAACGAATATTAGGAATATGAATGTAGTTATTGGAACATGTGTATAATAACTATGTTCAGTTACATTAGTGCTTTTAAACGCAATTAATAGACAACCATGCTATTAGCATTATTCATAGCATTATATCTAAACGGTGTTTATTAAATTAATTAAAAATTTGAAGTTGGGTTGAAATGTCAAAACACAAACTGCTTCCTCTCTAACAAAAGTTTGAAGTACACTCAATTCTTTGAATGCAGTTCATGGCTTATGACGGGCACCATGAATAATGCCAACCTTTCCTTCCATCTTCCCTAGCCTATCTTAGTTATACATATCTTAACCTAATTAGTTATTTACAGATTTACAAGCAAATCTACAATTACTTAACCTTAGACTATGTAGTACACTATGTACAATTATACATAAGAGTCCAGGGTAAAGTGAGACACCTACAGTGACAAACATTCCTAATATTTTTTCTTACGCATACACACTATTTAAAGTTAAATGATCGCCTTTCGGAATATTCTTATAAACATTTATCCATAGCTCAAGTTTACTCATTCATAATAAGCTAAAGTTCCATTCATATTCTTTCATACTACATACCTATACAATCGGGAGGTAAACAGGAGGAGGATTTCTACATGCATATCAGGACAAAATCGTTCACTCGATTTTTACTACACTAAAAGTAAGTAAATAGTTAGCTGGGTTTGAAATGGACTATCTACTCTTAACTCTAGCCTTATCCAGATCCCACGAAAAAGTCCGAGTTCCCAAGTAAATATAAACTGCTTACTATATTACAGGGTAACTTAAGTCTCTCGATTCCTAGAAAGGATGTGAGGTTTTACGCAGCTAAAACCCCGTTTATCTCCCAAGTTATACGTAGTAAATTGAGAATTAGGATTTACATTGCTACAGATAGAACATTGACTTTGTTTGTAATAATTTATAGAATAATGGGACGCCTTAGAAAAAATTAAACAAAGGCAAGTCAAATGAAAGAAGTATAGTGTTGATGGTGCTACCCATTTGGCAGTCAGCCTTAGATAATGCGTGCGTGTGAGAGATATTCATGTTATCGTTTATATTAAAATCAAGTTTAGCTAATCGTTAGCGTTCACTAATGCCACTAATAATCTGTGTGCCTAGTTTTCACAAATTATAATGCAGGATGGAATAATTGACACAGTACCTACATTATGTTAAGAAATCTTATGATCTTGTTGAATTTATTTCATATCTGTCCAGTTATTTTAGTTTTAATACAAACGCTAACACACACACCTAGAATGTAGAATATATAGCAGGGTATGTTATAACAGAATACTTCTTTTCTTAGTGCTTTTTATGAAACAAAGAGTGCAATCAATATTTACCGGCGACAGTAGATAAAAGCAGTCATTCATTAAGACTTGCTTACACTCTTATCCTCTTCCTTCCCGGCAATGACAGTCGTAGCAAAAGTTATGTCCTCCTACTCTCTGTCTTTCTTTCTTGACTATGCAATCCTCAACAAAACTTCCTCAGTAGATATTCCCTTGCATTTTCTCCGATGTTATACTGTGTAATGTATTTTTCTGGGAAAGTGTTATAAGAATTGAATGTCGTAATAGTAGTATTTACATTTGGCTCTAAAATGGCACCGACAACTTCTGTCGCTGCAATTACTTTCCCTGTCTTACTGACCTTTTTCCAGATAGAAATTAATATTTTCAATTTCAACTTGAGGACAGGCAATGCTTCAGTTTGCCGCAAAATTCATTTTATTTATTTGTATATGCTCCAAGAAGTGTTAGTAAGTAAAATATAAGATACTAAAAATGGATAAGAAAAAAACTTTACTTTAAATGTCAGTAATAATTTATGTTGTCTAAATTAAATGGGTAAGTAATTGTTTTAATTGGAAATATTTAGTACAGTTGTTTGCAACGGAAATATATCAATAGCTATTAGTGAAAGCCATTTCTTTGATTGCCATTGCAATTTAATTTTCTCCTCATTACTACCAAT
>JAQFYC010000650.1:0-50425 GCA_034694165.1 Tomocerus mixtus
GACTTTTATACCTATTTTAGTAGCAATATTACTTTATGGCTACTTGTCTTAGTAGAGGTCGCGAATATCCAAAATCCTCTATTACATAATTCAATCAGACCCTCACTGGACTCTGATTTTAATGCAACAAGTGAATTTAACTTTAAATACTCTTTTTATAAAGCATTAAAACATAGTATATAATGTGCATGTGGATAGAATGTGCGATTTGAAAAACAAATGTGACTCAACATTTAAATTCCTTTATTTATTTACATTACATATGTTCATGATATAAAATATAACACAACTTTAACTTATCTTTGGAATGATTACTGTAATAAATAGAAATAAAGCAACACCACAATCAGGGCATTCACCGACGACCAACACACATGAATAGGATACATTACACTTCGCATCGCACTTCATTGATGTGGACTTATATAGGACATAATGGAAAGCTCATACATTAGTAATAAAACCAGTTTAAATTCGATATTTCAGTACAATACGTTAATACGTGACTGATTGCTTGGTTAAAATTGCCATATTGTAGTAAATTAACACGAATTAGAGTTTATCTTATTGAAACCCCAAAAAACAAGCAATTAGTCACTTATTTACATTGGACATTTTAAGATGTCTACTGTCTACACAACACGAAGCATTAGGGGGTGCTAGGAGCTATCATTATGTCCTATACAGGTTTTTTAAATTACATATTCAAATAACAAACAATATACCTATATTTTTAAATGTTACCCTTATCCAATTGCATTTCACCTTGCTATCTCCTTATTCCGTCATGTATTAGCATATCACTTTTTCCTGGGTGTCATCATTGTTTTTTTTTGGACTTCTTGCCAATTTTCTAGCAATGAGAAAGCCTACACCAGCTGATATGCAGCATATTAGGAACATGAATTGGTTAGCTCTTGGGTGCTCAAAATGATGCATTCCAATAAGTCCACCACAAGTGAGAATATTCATTGGCACTCTGAACCAATTATATATATTTGCTCGGAGGTTGTCCGGGATGGCTTGCCCACGTAATGTTGATATACAAGGAAAGTACAAGCCAACGGATACTTCTAAAACAAGGAAACTTAAATACGCAAATAATACAGCTTGGCTGTGAATACTTGGGGTAGTACACAAGGCAGACACGAACATTGAGCACGACATTATTGCACAACAGTAGGTCAATATGGTTTCAGAGGTGTAGTTCCGCGACAGCAGATATGAGTACAGAGACGAACCAATCATTATCTAAAGGAATTGAACAAAACGTTATGAAATTATGTACGTATACAAAGTATACATACTATACTTATACTGTATTGTGACTGACAAACTTACCGACATCATGAAGGTACTAAAAGTCAGCCCAACAGGCGGATTTCCTGGTTCAAGCACCGGAGTCCAGAGGAATACAAAAATGTACATATTTGACTCAAATAGACTTTGCACTAAACCCAACATCAAAATGTTTGGATTCGCCATAATTGTCTGATAACCTTCCATGCACGACTTAGACCACCCCAACGTCTGCTCACCGTAATTTTCATCCCATGATAGACTTATCCACAGCGAAGCTACTAGAAGAATAGGAATAGCTGAAATATAAAAATAAAGGTTAAACTATTTGCTTGCATTGCAGAATTTAAAAATTTAATTTTGGCAGTAAAATCTTTTTCATTTTTATGAAAATTAATATCTAGAACCTGTTACAAACGGAGAAACAGGTCCAAAGTTTAGCCAATCAGCGCCTGCTTGAGCAACAACTCCAGCTATAATTGCCAGCAATCCATTAAAGAACGTAGATTTTGCGAAGGTCATAGATGTCCACTCAATAGGATATTTCCAGGCAACTGTGTGTTGATGAATATACCAAGATTCAAACACGGAAAACAGAATGGATGTTGATATACCACCAAGAACTCGACCGAGAAGAAGTATGTAGAAATTCGGGGAAAGTTTTGTTAAACAACAGAATGAATACATAAGGCAAAATATCACACTCATTCTCCTACGTCCGAATCTAATCCCCAAAAGGATTAATTAGTTAATTTACAATACATTCTCCACTCAATATACACTGAAGGATGTGACCCACAGTGCACCACTGAAAATCTTTTAATTATTAAGTTGTGTTAAACAACCCTTACTTGTCGGCTAGAGGGCCTGTAGCAGTTCCAAGTGTGACAGACGATGCAAACCCAACCACATACAAAATTGCTATTTCTCTTTGTTGAAATCCATAATAACTGTACAATTTATAGACATAAGGACCTTGCAACCAATCTGTAAAAAAGAACCAAGAAAAAAATCGCTTTTAAGTGCGCTTCTACAATAGTACATAACCAGTAGATAGTTAGTGAGTATTAGCTTGGTTATTTAATCCTGGCATCTAGCGTTTTCAATTTGTGTGCATACTTACCTGAAAATAGAGCCATAAAATACGGTAGTAAGTATGTTCTTTGGAAGTTCTTAAATTCTCGATTGGGACCAGTAACTGATTCATTTTCGGATTTCTGAGTGTATAAATAGAAGCTGTACGCGAAAACAAACAGAGGCAGAAATGTTGCCTGAATAACACCGATTAAAGTCAACTCAAACATTTTGGGGAGTAGTGTAGCTGGAAATCCTGAAAACATTAACAGTAAATCAGTTTTTGAAGTTCCTGTGCTATAGAAAGTTTTTCTATCCAACAGAAGTTCTTGAACAGAATATTTAATGTGGTTAATTTACTTACCTATGAGTTAGCTGCTTTTGCTTCCTAAGTTTTTCCTGGGCTGCCAAAGTTGTGCTTGGCTTGCCTATATATTGATAAATTAAGTACGTAATAATATCGTCCAATTGCAGAAAATCCAATCCATGCACTTCATGCACATAACATAAACGATATTATATTAACAGTTTAATAATTCACTTTATCCCAGGCCAAATACAGTAGTATTTTAAATCACACCGAGATTGATACACTCCACAAGAAAGACGAGAATAACGTTAGTCTCCACCGTAGGCTGCCTCGTCTACAGTAAGAATATATTGATTCCTCGGGTCATTAACCGGAGTTATAAACAGCTCTCAAAATTCACCTGTAAAGATAAAATCATTACATTATTACATTTGTTTAGTTAGCATTGTTTGAATTTTAAATTCTTAAATTAGCAGCCCAATGCTTAAACATTACTAGTTTGCCATGCAAACTATGTTGGATGTTGGATTGTAAATGCAAACTTTGCATTTTATTGAACAGGAAACATTTATATTATTTGCATACGACCACAATGCTAATAATACTGACTACAACTACACTAATATATTTTGACACTTTGGATAAAATTGTACATACGTAATGTGAAATGTGAACATGATACAAGCAAGTGTACGTGTAACACATTTCTTAGCTTGTGTAAACATTTATTTTTTCGGTACCTAACGAATGTACTTTCGTACTCGTACTTCTAATGGGAGTATTTCGTTTAATCATTTTCAGCAATACAGTACATATTATCATTATCTAGTCTACATAGATACTCTTTTATTCTAGGCTCTAAAATTGCAATTTGTGCAGAATGCAGTTGCTGAGTTATCAGAATCAGAGTATGTACCAGTATGTAATGTAGTGTGGTAAAGTAAAAATTTCAACTTTTTAGAAATTAAATTAAAATAGTGACTGCAGAATTTAAAATAGTTCTACTATTCTACCTTTACTGCTTAAGTGTAGTTAGTATGCATACATACACTACATTACTACACTTCATATAATTTCTGACAATGCCCAAATATTATACATGATAGTAGGTAATTAAATCTTTATATGTAGCTAGAAAAGTAAAGGAAGTAAAAATTTGATAATTTCACGCTCCCACTCACAAAGTAAAATCAAAATACTCGAATACCAACCAAAACCAAACCGCAACAGAACCGATAGTTGAAAAGTTTATCAAAGTAAACATAAAAATGCTTTAAATACTATGTATGCGACGGTACTTTAATTACTTGTACCTATGTATGTATTATGTAATTTAATTACCACTATCACAGACAAATTAAAGATTATATTATTTAGATTATAATATTAATATTTGGAGTTATATATGTTATGCACGTATTAGACGTGTACATGCATTTTAGATGTAAAATACATGTTAAACTGCTTGCTATTAATGGTAAGTTAGTTAAGCGTCCGTGCTATTACAAACACATCCGCTGTCGGGTTTTTAAAGCTAATTTGTGTAATCGGAAATTACATAATTATATGTATATTGAAGGTCTTATGTACACTGCACTGCACTGTGTCGACTGTGTAATGTATGGTTCGACATTTGCCTACTTACATCTAACACGCCGAAGATGGGACAGCGGTGCCGGCTAAAAATGACCAATTGCCTATATAATGACTAATATATCAAGTTTACCTATGTATACACTATAAAATAGTCACATTAAAAACTGAAACTGATAAACACTTAAGTACTTGCAAATTATTCTTTACGGACACACGGGCGATACTGATCATTTTAACAGTATTAAAGCCTGTTGTAAATCCTATTTTGCAACAGGTTAATTCTTTACGCACCTCCGATTTCTTCGGGACCACAGGACCATTGGTCCCGGGCGGGAAGGTCGACCTTCCCAGGACCATTCCGGGACCTTCCCGGGACCGGGAAGGGGAAGCTTTCTCGGGCCTGGGCAGCGGGAAGCTTTTTCGCCAGTTGAATATTTAAACATTTTCCATATAAGAATGCATAAAAATTTAAAAAATCAGAGGACGAACTCGGCGGACAATAATGGAGTAAATGCACTATTGACTATTACCATGCTTCTTTTAAGTGTATTGGGTAAAAAAAATTTTTTTGGTCCCACAACGGTCCAGGGAAGTGGGCAGGCAATGCTTCCCACCCATTTCCCGGGACCGAAGGTCCCGGGAAGTTTGGAAGAAATCGGAGGTGCGATTCTTTAATCGCAAAATGTTCATGAAACCACAAGACCATTCATCTCAGCAGACGTGCCGAGTAATAAATAGTATTCGTAATAACTTATCTGGTAATGAATACGTGTACCATATTTTAGACATTGTGTTTGACACAACAAGTGTCAATACCACAATACACTCTATGATTGGCAAGGAAATACATGATTATGAATTGAGGTCATCATCCATATGTAAAATCGGAAATGCCAGACCATAATATAGAGACCCCCGCTCCCCCGCTAGACCTCTAATATAAGATGAAGCCCTACCGTACTCTATAAATAGATGTACTTTTCATTTCAGAATTATTTATACTAATTTATTTAAGGACTATCGTAGCAAATCCTCCACTATCTTTTTTATGCAAGGATTTTTTATGACAGCGCCATCCAATTTCCAACCACCCTAGATATTCCATAATTGTTTCCTAGCTTTTGATTTTGACATCGGAAAGGTTTTGGCCTTTCCCATGTTATTCTTTTTATAGCTAGCGAAATCAAGTTGCATCGGCTTACATAGCATTAGCTACATTCAACATTGCTATTTTACTAGCCTAACTTGACTTGCTATGCAGTAACGTAACGGAACCAATCACCCACAAATGATACCGATTAAGTGTTAAGTGGTAAACATACAATCCACATGATAATGGCTAATTGCGTAGATAACCCATTTAGATAATCAAAGAAGTATTTGTTCTATACGGTAAGTAATTGTAGTTAGCATATATATGAATGTTACGGGTTTTGTTTATTACTACAAAAATCTTAATCAAGTGATGTCAAATACAATACAATTACTATCTACCATGCATTATGTTATACTGCAGAAGAATTACACATGAATAATTAAATGGTGCCTATTGAAGCCATAATTGATGTAATACAGATTAGTACACAATAAAATAGTTACCGCAAACACAAAATTCATGTAAATAAATTATATTGCTTACTTACTTGATTTGACAAGTTGCGTTTGCGGCTGCTATTGCGAATGATTCTATCATCGACTCTCTCCGTCCTTTGCTACCAACATGCAACAGCGTTGACCACACTGATGATGGATGCCTATTTTGAAAAAGAAACAATTTCATGAAAAGATTCTATCTAAAATAAAAACAAAAAGAGACTCAGGTAAAAAAAGAGCAGAAGTTCTAACTCATACATATATTTTTCTTCACTTTGTCAATTGGATTAAGGATCAAAAGCACGCTTCTCTATATACCTATATAAATATAGTATATATTATATAATTTTAAATTTTATAACAAGTCTTGCTAAAATCAATTATCAAAAATCAACAGACAGATCGTGTATTGTATTCTACATTCATTCTTCCCCAATAAATTATGCCACATTCCTCATTATTTATTTGGGAAGGGCTAGACTAGAATGTGTGTATTTTATGGGGAAATGTGTCTCCAGTCCGTGTAGTTTACTTAATACTTAGCTAAGTTAGCTAGTACCTACTTACCTACTGCCTACTAAAACTGAGATTGGTCTAAAGATGATCTGCTTTATAGTTGTTAACAGCTTCAAATTCAACAAGAAACTGTTCTACCAAAAGTTCATAAATTATGCCAAATAATAAAATCATAGGTATAATATATGTGACGTGCGTAGATAACCCATGACCCATTTCAAGCACCTAAATGCACCTTGGACGTAGAGCAGAGAGGACATAGAAGTAAACTACAAGGTACAATAAAATAGTATCTATGTACATTTATTTTAACTACTTTGTATATAAACATACCGATCCCAGTTCCGCTTCCTTTCCGATGTCCATGTACTGTCTATCCGTCCTTATTATAATTTTAGCAAAGCGCAGTAGTACAATAATATATCTTAATTATGAGACAGCATTTTCAAAATAAAATATTCCCATTTTGCTATCACTTCAAAATATGTTTGCTGAATTACTGCTACAGATACATGAAGTGCATTGCATTGCACGCATATTGCATAAATGTAGACACAGAAGTTATTTCTCCTTCAAGGAAAAGAACTTTCAACTCTGTACATTTTACTATAGGTATATCTCATCAATCTCATTTTAGTGCTCAGCACTCTCAGCTTCTCGGAATATTTTCTATCTATCCTCTTTGCACAAATAAATGAAAAAATGCAATGAAAATTGCAAAATGTCAAGATTTTCCATTTGTGTACTCTATGTACCGTGTGTGTAAAGTTTAAGATTGTTTAGGTAAACAAATGTTGTGTACAATGCAGTGTACCCATATGCATATTTATTGGACTTAATTAACTGGACAAATAATGTGTCTAACCTAACGTTGAAAGTTTTCCATAGAATTGATTACATAATAATAATTATCAGGTACACGGTACACCTCTCTATTTTATTTTTTTGCTATTTACCCTATGCAGTTCACAAGCTGCTAACACAACACTAAATCCCAACCCAACCATCAAATCAATAATATTATGTGTATTTAATTTATTACATACCTAACTAACTACAAATTATTTTAACCCTCAACTTTGAACACGAAATAATAAAATAAAAAATTCTGGTCTCTTTTACTACTAAAAACCATCAACCATGTTTTGTCATTTGTCTTTTCTCTCCACTCCGGATTGTCCGGTCCGGAAACTAATTTGAATGAAAATTCTATATAAATTCTTCCATATTCAAAATTATATATTCTTATTAATGTGTCTGGGGAGTGGGGAGGTGATTGACATTTGACATTGATCTACTTCTCTATAACATAAATATTAACTTCAAAAAGTAATAATAATTCTGCATTCTGCCAATGTACGTAAAAATGAAAAAATAAGCCCATTCCCAATTTCCTCCCATTCACCATTCCAAGTTAATTTAAAAATTGATTCATTAATAATTAATAAATAACTACTGTACTTCTTCCTTACATTATAATAGCAACTTGGCAGGTGACAGGACACTGGATTGGCACTTGACATTGTTGACATCAATCAGTAACTGATTTCCAGCTGCTTACTGCAAGTCAGATGTTGGTCCTCCGACTAGCTGCTACTAGTTTGCGATTTCGGATTTCAAGTAATCCGATGAATTGTGCTGTTCGCGGTATTATGAAATAAATCTATTGTATCCACGTCCACCAGGTAGATGGCCAATGATCCGGGATTTCCTTTACAAAGTCGGCTATGTAATATTTAATTGCATAGTCTAGCTTAGATTAAAATTATCATCATTACCCAATCTTTTACATAACCCTTCCTTTAATTACTGAAGAAATGTCATATTTGTGGTTTCATTATTTTTTTTAAAATTCTGCAAACACTTAAAGAACGAAAGGGACGAGCCCAGGAGATTGAATTGAACCCGGCGATAGCAGATTTTGTATGTGGGCTTTTTGCATGTGCCAATAAAATACCTAAAAGCAAAGTGCTTTAATTAAAATTTTTTGTGTATTCTGTATTCAGATGAATATAAATATATCTTCCTACAGATAATTACCTAAATCTGTATGTAGTATAAATGCCATCTTTTTGGGTTTTGCTTGCGTAGTTTATGATTCCTTTTACGATTGATATGCTCTTACTTTTTTATTTTACTACCTAAATACAGTATAAAATACCACTTTTAAAATAAATGCTAATTCGCAATTCTTAGGATCCATGTTGGCTATTATAGGTCATTTATTATTTCTTTGCAATTTATTTCGTAGCCTTTTTTCTTGCTTTCCAGTTTCATTTTCCAAAGCCCGTACAAGATAATTTAAAAAACTTGGATCAGATGCTGATGGCGTTTGAAGATGTGATTTCCTTGGGATTAGCCGGTTAAATATACCTAATAATAAACAAAAATGCTTAGGTATCTATCAGAGAGTTGGTATTAACTGCTATTAACTGTTAACTAAGTTGTTACTGCAAGTTACGATATACGTTCCCAAACTAGTATTAACGTACTACAGATATAATTGAGTGCGCATTTCTCCCAAATAATAATTGTTTCGTATAACTCGTATCTTACAAATACAATGGTACTTATAGATTTTATACACCATACCGGAATCAGAAACAGTTTGTCGGTTTTCTTGTAGACATCTTTGTGAAGCTGGTACCGGAGGGCTAAATTTTCTGCCATTATTATTGAGAATGCGATTTTCGTGTGCATTGGCGAAATGTACACCTAAAAACAGAATCAGTGTAGTATTAGAAACGTAGATTCTGTACCTTTGATATCAGCAGTTGTCAAAGAAAAATTAATTATTATGTAATGATACAATGAGCAGGATATTGACTTACTGTTATCATCCCCTCCTCCTAATCTCCATGCTAAGTCTTTCTCTTGCTGATCCAGTGTATTTTGACCGTTTCCCCTCATATTTAATTTGTGCTGAAGAATATAATTGGTATATAAAGAATATAATAAGATCTTTAGTTGTAAGGTTATTTATATGATGTAGACATAATACATAAGCAAATACCAAAGCTACTTATATTCAGCTAAAACGATGGTCCTGTATTAACGATTTCCATGTATTAACTTTCACCACCAAATGCCTTGCATATAACTATTCTACAGTGCGCGAGGTATATGCAGCGTAGTCCTAACTTTCTCCTTATAAACTTTCCCCAATATGTTCACTTGTAAGTATTAAAATAAGACGAGCAGTTTTTAATGGAGAAAGTTAGGACTATGCAGTATATATCTTTCACACTAATTGCCAATTGTACTTATATAACCTTCTACCACCATATTTGTTAGCAAACGGGCAAATTTTTTTCATAGACAGTACATATTCACACATACACGAGGGACTGATGGAATCCGACAGGTAAAACGATGAATCATCTGTCTGTATTGACTGTATTCCATAATATGTATCCCTAAACCACGAAGGTTCCTTAAGTCTAATTCTGTAATGATTATAGATTTACCTGCTCTTTTGTATACTTTCCTTGTAATTCTCGTCTTTCTGCTTCCAAGTGCTCTTGAATTCTTTTGTCTAATCGTTTTTCTGCTTCTATTACCTCTGTTTCTTCAATACGCCTTTTTTGGCGTTTTTCATCGATTTGACGTTTCAGCTCGGCTTTCCAATAGGCCATCTTAAGATCTGGATTTGGAAGTTGATCCGATGTCTTTAAATGGATAGAAGAATTGATTATAGCATTTTACATGATTAAGTAGGTGCTGTACGTAGTTTTTGATTGTTTCACTCAATTATGATTTACCTGCCAAACTTTTAATTTTGTTTTCTGTTCATAATCATCTTCTTTTAACTGGTCAAAATCTATTTCGCCTTCTAAGTTGCTGGAACTTGGTTTCTGTTGAGCGGGCGTTGTATGTTTTTGTGTAAGCAAGGGTTTTGCTGGATTGTCCTCATTTTTATGACAATCTAGGTTTGCCTTTTGAGGCATTATACAACAACTTTGGGACTGAGGCTCAGGTTCAGTTGTAGATGGCTGTGAAGGTATTTGTACGGAAGTAGGTGCAACAATGTTCTCCTGGTTAATTCTCCCTGGAAAAATTAGTATTTAGCTAATATCGTAAAATGGTTAGGTTAAGGTAGGAAGATGATTCATTTCACTGTTTAATATATTAAACTTAATAAACCATGCAACAAAATGTATAAATACTTAATTGTCATGATAGTGTACTGTGTGCTTAATATTGCATTTACATTGCTCTGAAACTCTAACATCCGAATCTTGGGGCATATTATGAGATTGTTGGTACATAGGAAGCTGTGGATGATTTTGTTGTAAATATTGATGTTGATAAGGATAAGCTTGCCAAGGATTTTGAGGGGTTTGCATAGGATATGGATATAATGGTACTTGAGGCGGTAAGTGCATTGGAAATCCTTGTGGTGGTTGTGATCCCAGAGGATGAGGATAAAATGGAGGAAGAAACGGTCTGTGTATAAAGGCTGGTCTATTAGGCTGTTGAAATGCTTGTGCTGTGTAATTATTTTGAGGATGAGGATTATGTCCTTGGTTAAGGTCAGGCTTGATCCCTACCGGAGGATAGTTATTAGGAGAAGGAGAGCTTTGGGCTGAATTTAAAGGAGATAACTTGTTTCCACTTTTGCTGAAAGCGCTTTTATGAATCACTGAATTTTCGAATTGGGAAAAATTGTTCCTTGCTAGTTTTTTAGTAAAAGAATGAGGTCAAGAAAAGAAAAACTTTGTATTATTTTATCTTACGAACTTTCCAATTAATTCCTAATTGATTTAGCAATAAGCATATATTTATTATATGTATAACATGCTACCAAATGTTCATGAAAATACTAACGTAATCTAAGATTTGGATATTGTCCCAATCTAGCTGGTCCAAACGAAAGAGCATTTTCTATATGACTTCCTCCAAGCGGATGTTCACGATCTTTTCTCTGCTCCAAAACTCTTCGCTCTTCTTTTTGACGAATTTGCAGTTCGAGGGCTTGACGATATTCTTGCTGTTTAGCACGATTTGTGTATTTATCTCCCAAATTATCTACAATTTAGAAAATTCCAATAAAGTATGTAAACTGCAATGATACGCTTATGCATTCACGAGCATGAGTTTGGGATTTTACTTTCTCTTTTTACTTAGAAAATCAACTTTAAACTTTCACCAGTACTTTCACTAGAAATCTATATTATCTTGATTTACTATTCATTCATTTAAAAAAATAGCTAAATATATTTAATTACCTTCAAATTGTGGCACGCCCATAGTTAGCCAGTACTCCTCAGAATGCTCTCCGTAAGCTGCTCCCTCCTTTCTCAGGTTGATCAGACTGTTCGTTTTCCCAATTTCGCTTTTGACTTTCCCAATAATATCCTGAGCCCTTGATACCATGGACGTACTTGTTTGGTCCTTGTTCGTATTTATCGACGCGAGGCTTTGACTTTGATTTTTCCCGTTAACAAAAGGATACATTGATGTACTATATGATTTTTGGAAGTCTCTATCTCTATAACGTCCACTTCTTGGAGTACTGGCAGCGCTAGCAATTTAGTAGAATCATAACGTATACAAAATTACAATATCAATACCTAACATTTTACGAGTATTAATAATACACCCACATGACGTGATAAACACGTGTATTGATTGGCAGCATGTGTTGTGTACGTGTACTACTGTATAAATCTCCATAAAAGGCAACTGCAACTTAAAGGCAAAGGTGTTCATTAATCATTACATGTCTGTCTAGCGAAATTAATCTTGGTCCTTTGTAGTGTTTTGCTAGAGGAGCTAATCTAATGCATGAATATTTTTTATGAATTCACAAATTATTCTCATGCCTATAGATCTAGTTCTAGTCCTAATCATGTATCGTACCTGCCTTTATACAAAGTAGGAAAGTTTTAACTGAAATTCTTTACTGGAAAGTTAACGATGCGATGTACGTAGCCAGTACCAGTAATAGATGCAAACAGTATATTGTACATTCTACACTTTCACTCGATACCTTAGAGTTGCTACTCATGTTGGGATATATGGTAATATGTGCGTTGTGTTAAAAAGATCAATTTCATTGCAAAATTATTTAGCGTAGTATTTATTCACCTTTTATATGGGTTTTGTCCAGGGACGATGCCAATCCCCCCACCTATTTGCGCCATTGAGTCAGCCAATTCAACTTTCTTATCATCGCGACTTGGTTTATTGTTTTCCTGATACGTTCTCAATCGTAACTCATGTATATCAAGGCAATCATTTTGGTGGTCCTTGTCATTCATAGGTTTTGTGGAAGGTAATGTTTGAGTATAATCAGCTCTGCTCGTCAGTGCTGACTGCAATTGTGAATTGAGACCCTACAAAGTTACAAACGGTTAAGTGCACATATTCCAATGCTTATTTAAAGCACCTAATTACTTAATTGACTTATCCCAGAATATTTACAGAATTACAATTAGGTAGGTTCTGCTGTCACAAATGTTGCTAAATGTGCGTCAAAAATTATTTATTTGTCTAATCAATGTTGCATATTTTAGGAATACATTACAATACATGTAATTTAAATCATTTCAAGGACACCTATGGCTGTATAAATAATTATTTCTTTTTTGGCTTCCATTTTACGAAGACCTATCTTTAGCATGGCCTATTGACACCCATTCACCAAACTCACGTTGTAATGATAGATTTTATATGGTGGGCATGTGTGTTCCATGCAAAACTCGTATGATGATGCTTAGGTCGACCATACTTAGAAATTCTAGTCAAGATTCGAGCATGTTTATTACCAATAGTAGCTGTTAGTGATAAGAGTTAAGAGGAATGCCACATCCATTCACGCCAACCCAGACAGGAAATATTATTGAGGTAACTTTTCGTTAATACATAATTCGCCTATATGATACGATGCTCTGATGCGATGCGATGATGAGTATGAGCATCCGTTCGGTACCTGAAGGCTAATTTCCTTTCACCCGGCTCCAGCATACAAATATCCTTGCAGGGAAATCATTAAAGTCGATTTTCTGCAAGAAAGAGCAACTAGAATGGATTTCTGAATTTGATTTGCCATCATCATTTAATAACAATTTTGTGTCTGTCTACTCTTTACATAGCAAAGTAAAAGTATAACTTCTACCTTCTACATTAGTTATACAATAGGGTGAACGATGTTACATTAGACATATCCCAGCCCTTATTAACGTAACTGGGAATGTATACTTACTACATACTGTAAAAATCAAACCATTCTGCTACACCAGTTAACCACTAGTTAGTTACTACTAGTACAAATGTAAGCAACCACCATGCCCCATCCAGATGAGGCATTCAACCAGCAGGAGCAGACAACCAGACCAGTATCTCTTACGGTGAAAGAGAATAGCAAGAGATTGCTCCCAACTCATTTTAAGTCGTAACGAAACAAGATAATGTAATCACCGACATGAAATTGAGCTATATATAAAGAAAAAGTAGGTTCACATTCATAGCACATTGCATCCGTTCCCGAATGCTCCCATTTCTAAAGACCAGACTAGAACAAGAACTGTTTTCTTTCCTCCATTTCATCAATACCGTGTTTCAGCTCTATTCAGGTAAGTTCTGTGTTGTGTCTTGTCTTTGCCTTTGCCTGATGTTACATTACATTATACTTATACAAGTAAATGCAAGCACGGCTGAAGCTTGAAAGCACATTGTAAAATGAATCTAGAGTTTCTAGAGTAGAGAGCAGAACAGAATCCGATATCTGCTGTCTGGTAATAATGTAATAATAATTGTATCCCACTTAACTGCTCTTGATCTCCTATTATCTATTCTATTTTCCAGGTTCTTATAATATGTTAGTGTAACTATACCTAGCACAGCTCTGGACTGGAACTGAAACACAACATCACATCCATATCCAATTTCAATCCAATCCAATCCACCTAACTAGGTAGCACTGGAGTTATCCACGTACATGCCAAGTCAAGCCAAGGCAACTCAGAACTCAGGATACACTCTGACTCCGATGCTACGTGCCTAATCTTCAGGAAATTTCGCACGGCCTGCTTATGCTTACTTCCCTTGACACTGGATCAATTTTTTGCATTGCATTCTATCCTACGACTCACACACCAAGTACAAGTTCTATATTATTACATCTACATCTACCTTAGCTACATATTATCTGCTAATATAAGTAGATATCTTGCTACCATGCAATGCAGGCTACAATAAACATGGATCTACCTTCTACCTTACCTTGCCATATACAATTCAATCTAAATTCTGTTCAGTCTCTATCTCCCTCTGATCCGAACTCCGGAGAGAGAAAGACAACCAGAGTGAGCCAAGCCAGAGCAGGCCATAGCAAACCATAGCTCAATTCAGAAGGAACATGACATCACATCTGGCTCACTCACTCCGACCGACCGAAAGCACAAACTATGTATGTAAGTAAGCAAGTAAACCAAGCAGTCTCATCGATCCGCTTGCAATCCTAACTAAACTAAACTAGAAGCTATGTATAACTAAACTCACATCATCCACATCCACAAAACAAGTTACACTACAACTACAGATACAGTATATACAGTTGCAGCAAAAGTAAAATAAGTACAAGTACCGAAGTACCTGATGCCACATACATAAGGTAAGACTGTACTGTAAGTAATATACATCTCACTCACACTCTGTACTGTACTTACTTTATTATATTACTTATTCTCTTATGGAATGGATTCCCTATGCACACTCGACGACTCGACTCAACTCAATGTTTCTCTGCCGAAAGTACATACATATTTATTTAGCTACATTCTGGATCTACGTATTCATCTGTACTAGTTGTAGACAAGTTAGACGATACAGAGTACACTATCATGTTCAAGAGATCCTTTCTACTTCTACTGTTACTTACTTACATTATTTTATCTTAACATCGTACTCAGGGCTCTAAGAATTCTCCAAGATATTACATTACGTCGCACATTGCTGATAGTGTGATACTGGTGTGCCGTGGTGCAGCTGTATTACATGGCATATATCTCATTCTTATCCCATAGTATGGCATGGCACCTTCTTCCTTCGTTGATTAGTTGGTTAAGTAAGAGTAAGAGTAAGGTTCCTTAAGGATAATGTCCATAACGCTTATGATATGAGTTGCATTCAAGATGATTGCTCAGCTCCTTTACTTTAACATCAACGAGTAGGGCTAGTACTAGTATACTCCTTTACACAGTTTCAAGTTCGTAGGCCAACAATTACTATTACTTCCACATTCATTGCAAGTTGCAACTTTCACTAAGCATTAGACACTACGTAGCATCTGCTCTAGTGAAAGTGAAACCGTGTACACTCATTACAATGTTACACAGTAGGATGATAAGTGTAGTAGAGTGTATAGGTGTCTTATGTAATGTATTTAATATGGTAGGTAGTAGGATAAGTATGTGTTTTACCTTAGAAGTCGCATTGAGATTGGATTATACTAATAACTGGGAGATATCTATAATCTACCTGGCCTTAGATATGTATAGCCATATATAATATTACTTAGTTTTAGGTGTGCGTCAGAGAAACAGCTATAATTCTGGGCTACTTTCAGCCTTAATAGTAGATTAGAAGCATATGTACTACTCCGTTTTACCTTTGGGCTCTGAGGATTCATTATTTGTCTAGATGGTGGAACTGCTTCACCAATAATTCCGTTTCCATTAGTAGTAAAACTACAATTGCCATTGCCACCGTTCCCTGATCCTAGAGTTTCCCCCATTCCCTTTCTTTCTCTACCATTCCCATCCGAGTTTCCAGCAAGACTCATTAGCCTTCCAGTACTTGTCAATCCGGATGATTTCTGTGAGAATGAAGGCACTGAGCCGTTGTAAGCATTCACATTCGAGCTCAGGTAATGTGATACTGCGGGAATGAATTGGGAAGGTTGCGAATGAAGCTTATTACTTTGTACTCCTGCTAAATGAATTCTTGACGAATCTCCATAGCCAAGAGACAATTTACTCTGGGGTTGTTGTCCTGCGAAATTAGCCTGGTGTGGCATATTGTAGCGAGATACATTGTTTTCGCCAAATGTTGGACTTGTCTAAAACAAAAACAATTTCACTTCCCATTATTTATTGCTTTAATATTAACAATCTCTGAATATTAACTCCCTTTTCAAGTTTGTTCATATGCAGGACAGAAGAAGTTTGAAAATGCTTCTGACCTAATACACTTACTTAGGTACTTGTTAGATTATATAGTACGTACATGTCTTTTTATAGCCTTATATTTGGTGTAACCGGAGAAAGTTATGATAGCTATGTTTTCTTACATACATATTATATATCTACTATGTTCTTTATGATTAATATAGTAAGACAGAATGTTAAATTGTTAAACTTGTCTCTTACTTGGTTAAATGCACTGTAAAGCGGCTGATAGATATTCGGAGCTTGATTGGGTTGCTGTCGTGCGTTTCCAGATACTGAATTCATGTCTTTTTCTCAATTTAGGGTTTATAACGCTGGAATAGGCAATGACTATTCTGTGTTTATTATTCTGGTATGCTGTACCATAAATTACTTGAGAGACAATGACAAGATATAACTTTGAATGACAAGTGTTTTTGTAGTTCACAAATACAGATAATTTTTAAAGCTTAAGTTGTAAGAGTGGATCTTTTCTTGTTTAATGAATTAGTATAGGTATATATAGTATACAATTATGAAAATGATATAGGTAGTTGATTATTATCTGTATATCCTATAGTTTAGAGTCTCATTATTATGTATGTTGCATATTAGACTACATTAGTAATGTAATAATGTGGAGATGGATTAGATGGAACCAAAGCACGAAATGATCTATGTACTAAACAAGGATCATTTTGATACTCATATGCATAACCTTTATTATAAAATCTACATTGTCCAAGAGCATGTATCCATGGTATTCCTTGATTAGCCTGCGCCTGTCATGATCATGTAAGTAGATAAGTATAGATTGAGGCCGGATTGAGCCATATTCCCTACATTTAATTTCCTGTACATACTTTGCCACACTTTATGTATACACAGAACATTTTATCAAGGTACTCAAAGCATTTCAATTAAACCAAGCTACATAATAGTTATATTGTTTTGGTAATATGAATGAGCTTATTATGACCATTTACATAATAAAGTCTAAATCTCAAACTACAGGAGACTTCTACATTCCATTTTCTACTAAAATGCAGGCCTATCAAAGCAGATGCATACCCACAGAGAGTAAACTTATGGAGCTCCGTAGATACTGCTTATTTAAAGGAAAAGTCTCTTAGCACATTATTGCGCTGTTCAGCGATGAATTATGCATTATCAATGCATATTATGTGTGTGTGTATTTTATATTATGCTATGTATTAGTAAATGTATGTAATTGTAATGTTGTATCACAATTATGTTGTTTTTTAAGCTTCTTACTTAAGCAAATACTAATTAACTATTAACTACAGATATGCCGCACATCGATCTCCAAAATGTTAGAAAAATTCTGCAGTGACCTAAATTAAAATTAATTTTCCTTTATAGGTGGATTAATTGAGAAATACATGTCAATAATAATTATTGTAGTTGCCCATTTTCATCCCATAATATAATACTGTGAAGTTTGCACATGATATAAAACAATTAGCAATATCGCGATTATTTATTTAATACTAAAATCTTATGCAACCATATTCATATCCCAAGGCTTCCTTCCAATTCCATTTTCATTTGATTTTACTACCAATTCATTACTGGCCTTCACATATCCTCTGTTGCCTTTGGCCTTACAGCAGTTGGTGTATCGCATAATTAACCTTCGTGTCTTCAATTTCACAATTACAACTAATTTACTATTTGCATGTTATTGTTATTGTTAGTGGCCATCAAATAGAGTGTCAATAATTACTCCGTACGATTTATATTTGGAGGGATATTTTGTGCATTTGGTGTGATTGTGATTGTCATGTGCAAGACAATGTTGTTCTTTTGTGGTCAACTCGTTTACACCTTAGGTATTGCTACAATATATTTTACTTTTGCAATCTATTTGGAAATATTCAATGTGGCAAACGGTAAGGGCAGTAAATTACAAACCTGATCAATACTTAAATAAATACACCTTATTAATTCTGTTTAATTCTTCTTTCCTTATCGAAAAGGCTTACAAAAGAGCAGCACCTACGTATTTCCAAGCGACTCACATTTTGGTGACGATGATATTATTAAACACCCAGGAAGAAGTCAAGCAATAAATGATCGATGGGAAGACCCAGGATTGGTCATTTTTCTCCCTTCAGAAATAAACAGTAAATTTTCAAATATCTGAGGCATATTTTTGCGAATTTAAAAATTTTCACTAATTAGTACTATATATTACTTATCCATTCTCATTAAGGGACTAGAGAGGAATGTATAATCCGCCTTGCTATATCTATTATAAATAAATACGCTTGTCTTCCACTTCACATTTTCAAGATTAATGAGGAATGCGGAAAGGCCGAGCACATAGTGGAATGTCTAAAAAATTCTAAAGATGAATCAAAAACGAATTCCGATGCACTTGCAAAAATGCAAGCTGTAGGAATAGATCCAAACTCCTTAGAATATTACGTAGTAGTCGACCTTTCTGCAGACACCTGCTCAACGTATGTAGGGAGAATCATTGAAAATCAGGTAGGCCTTGACAATAAGCCTTTTAGGAAATGTACCCCAAGTAGACTTAGAAAAAAATCAACTTTTTGGATCCTCTTATAACATGGTAGCAAATGTATATCAATCGAAAGCACTAGTAAAGGGCTGTCAAATAACACTGATTCATTTTACTACGGTGTCCCGTTCATGAGTAATTCAAAAAATCCGATTTTTCGGATTCCAATGATTACTCATGAGAACGGGACGCCGTAGAAAAATGAAATCAGTGTTAAAACCCTTTACTCAGAGACTAAATCATGCGCAACTAAACGTTCTTATGCAAGGAAAGGCACATAAGAACGGTTAGTTAAAACCGTTCTTATGTGCCTTTACTAGTACTTTCGATTGATACACATTTGCTATCATGTTATAAGGGGATCCAAAAAGTTGATTTTTTTCGAAGTCTACTTGGGGGACATACATCCCAGTTTTGCAGCAATTTGTAAATTCAATTTCTTATTTTACAGGGACTAGATTTGGGATACGTGGAAGGAAGAGGTCCATGTACTGCCAAAGTTGGTTAGTAGAGGCAAACGGACACATCGTTATAAGATATGACGTGTGGCAGTCCGCCGCCACGGCCAACCGCCGCCAAAGTATTCCTTTGCGGGGATAACTGTATAATTATTACTAGCGCAGCTAGTACTGCTTTCGTCCAGTCCGTCCGTCCGTCTGTATACAAAATAAAGTTTGAAGCATACGACGGATTTCATGGCATACATGTTCATTGGTATCATAGTTCGGAATAGTTTGAAAATGGGGTCGATCGGTCAACTGAGTTAGGTCAATTTGAAATATACATGGTAGATAGGGACATCAACGATTTATCAAGTATTTTCCCATAAAAAATGTTTTTGAACTTTTTGAGGTAAGACCGGATTTACACCAATCTCAATATTCTGAACATTTTTCAAAGTCAATTAGAGAGTTGCCTGGGCATGGGCATTATAGTAGAGGGTTGCCTGGGCATGGTCATTTAGTAGAGGGTTGCCTGGGCATACAAAATATGAGCTCACATTTAGTGTGCATACAATACAACAATGGCATGCCAGATACATAATATATGGACCACGTCTACGAAAAGTGTAGCATTAGAGGGAGACTATTAATTTTTATATATTTTTGTAGCTTTTAAACGGTTCAACCTTTTTGAATTGTGTTAACGGAATTCAATGCAAGATTAAACTTTACAATGCCCCCAACTTATTGGGGCAATGTGAGATTTGGCCAAAAACGGACTGCATTATGTAGGACATATATTTCTGTGACATCAATTATAGTTCAACCATTATATATATGTATAATAGTATTATAAATTCTTTGAAGTTCCCAGTCTTCACGCAGTCAAAAGTTGAAATATTCGTCCGTTCGTTCACACGGTAACTCAAAAACTGTTTGAGATATCACCTACACATTTTCTTTATGACCTAGAGAGGTGCCATGAACGACCTTATTGAAAAGTGATATCTAGAAAATGACCTCTTCGCAGAAAATGACCACGCCCGCATAATTTTTATATTGAAACATGTCAATTGGGGTATCGTTGTCAGCTGATGACTTCAGGAATTCAATTATGAATTTCAACTTACCCCAAACATGGGGCAATGAGATGTTTCATGAGAATTTTATCATCACCCGAAGTATAGTGTAATTGATTTTTGCTAATTTAGCGCTAATGACAAAAAATTTGATTAGGGATTCCCATCCATGAAATGATCCATGCCCTGGGCTACCAACACGAGCAAAGTCGCCTGGACCGAGACAATTATATCACCATTAATGAAGCCAACGTTAAGACGGGTGAGAGAATCCTTCTGAACTTCAAAACCAAACAATACTTACGGGTTTAAATGGGACGTTGGAAGTTTGATTTAAATTACATTAATTGTATATAAAAATAAATGTTTATCATTGTATCTTTGTTATCCCGAGTCCCGAGTGACAGTGATATAATATTGAAATGAATATTTAACATACAACAATGGCTGTATATTTCTCTACAGGTGGTGCATATCAGTTCAAGAAGGCGTCTCCCGACGGCTTTTTCCCCGCCCGTGATTTTGGGCCATACGACTTTAGAAGCATTATGCATTATCCGTTGAACCATTATTCTATATCAAAAGATTTGAGGACAATGGAAATCAAGGTATTTCTACATATATCAGATTTGGTATACCAAAGTACCTTTGTATTAGGTTTCCCCATTTATAGGACGCTGGACTCTCGTAGATATTTTTTTAATTTTACTAAATGTGCCTTTCTACAAATTATATTTTGTTTCAGGATGGTGTAGATCCTATGACGAATCCAGAACAAATTGGGAGCGTGGTGGAGCTGAGTGTTGGGGATAAAGCAAAAATCCGTGCTGTAACATTTTGTAGAAGTAATTCTAATAGTTTTGAGGAGTTCGCAGAACAAGCTAGAAAAGTGGATGCAATGGATAAAAGGTTCCGACGTCCCCCGTCACAGTTTTCGCCAGATTCAACTTACCTTACCCCCATAGAAATAAAATATTGTGGTGTCATCCCTGAGCCTAGACATTAAATTATTTATTAATTATTATCAAACCATTGTGTTTAAAAATACATCGCAACAAAAATGAATAAAACTTTTTAGCCGCTGTCAGCAAACCACTTAACGTTTTTATTCTGTATCGCCAGATACAGTATAGGTATGTCTGTCTGGATGTCTGCTCGCATGATTATCAATGATCATACCAGAACCATATTTGGACCACATCTATGAGAGGTGTAGCATAAGTGGGAGAAATTTTTATATATTTTGTAGCTTTTAAACGGTCAAACCTTTTTAAATTGTTTTAACGGATTTCAATGCAAGGATAAATTTTACTTTCTCACAATGCCCCAACTTTTTGGGGCAATGTGAGATTTGACCATAAACGGACTGCATTATGTGTGACATATATTTCTGTGATATCAATTATAGCTCATCTATAGTTCACATATTTTCCACATCATGGAAAACCTGTACATTCAACTATAGGAAGTGCATGTTCCCTCTTTGTTACATTCGTTTACAACGGTTTATTTTATTATTGTAATCTTACGTTTTAGGAAGGGAAGGGTACATAAGTAAAGTGTCCTACTTAAATTCTGACAATAAATTAACAATAATTCTAATTCTAAGTGCCGTATTATGGAGTAATTGTTGACAACATCATTATGACATGACTTACTAGACAAGAATCTGGAATATAGCGGAACGGAACTCACCCACCTACTCAACTTACGTGCTTTGAGTTTTACAAAAAATGTGCGAATAAATCCTTTCCCTGTTGCCTGTTATAGAATGGGAGAGAAGAGAAACAGACATGTTGGTAGAAATACTTAGTTAAAGACTAATTGCAGAGTTTGCATCTTATATACAAATACTTTAAGGTTTTGATGCGGATACGATAAAATACATGCTGATATGTTTGTCTGAGAGTTCTTCGTATCATGAATGTTTGCATATTATCAAAAACATTGAACTTTGCTAAACCTAAGGCAGGTTACCTAAAAATCCATAACTGTTCTGCAAAGAGATCATAAATGTATTCATATTTTGTCTTCCCATTAGATGAACAGTTGTGTTGGACTGACTCGACTGACTGCCTTCTTGGAACGAATGGCGACAAAATTTTTATATCTACTTAAGATCTGAGTGACTGGTGAAATATTTTCGTTATGTGTAACGAATGGAAGTGAATCAAAGGAAAGTGTGTAATGCAAAGTGCAAGTAGGTACCTATAGGTAGTTGCACTCAAGCTCAATGAAAGTCAACTATGTACATATTATATCAAATCCTCGACATAAAAACTCCAAATCGTTAAATATTTCATTAAATTATTTTTAGAACTTTGGGGACTTAAATAGTGATGGATGGTTGGGATTGTAGTAATGTTCTTATGTGCTTTATTATTGTATATGCATTTGTATGCTTCCTTAAGCCCAACAATATTGGTACTCATTATCTGTATACTTTATAATGAAAATTTCTACGAAGTCATGGCTAGGTTCCTCTACCACAGTGCAACGTAGTCCTCGTATACGTGTGTTCCAATTTATATCAGAGAGCCACTATTGTTTGGACGTTTTCAATCCATGCTGTGTCCTTATCTTTACGAATAGCTTTGCGTTTTGCAATTCAACTTTTGTTAAACTGCCAAAAATGTTAAGAATCTTTTGAAATAGGATTAAGGAAAATGCTGACTTGTTTATCAACCAGTGACTCATTTATCTTCTAGAAAAATTCTTGATCTATTTATTTACATGTAAACCTGGGCATTGTAAAAATGCATTAGGTATACCCATTTTATTCCTTATTATCCTTATTACCAGTCGACTCATCGTAGGTAGGTACTACTACTGCTATGGTACATATATATAACGTGTATTATAGTGTAATAATGTGGATGTAGTATACTAAAAATTTTAACCAGAAGATTTATCGATTTACCACATTACACACTCCAAATTCAGTTAAGATCCGTATCAGTTGCATAGTACAGATATAGGGCATGATTTATTGTATAATCTCAACTTCCCAACAAGTAGTTGGGATTGTTGGGAATAACTGCATTCTGGCAAAAGCGACCTTCTGTGTAAATGAATTATTTCCTATGTCGTATGTAAATGAGTTTGAAATTACTTATTACTAACATAGGATTATTATATCGATTTTTTTGCTGATGATGTGATGATCATACTATGGATCACGTTTATATACTATGAATGAAACTCCAGCTTATGTCCTGATTCTCTTGATAATATTTGTAAGGTACATTATCAACTTTTTGCATTTTGCCATTGACTACTACTGTTTTGGAATGCGAATGGAGTTCATTATAGAGTTTGTGTGGTGTCAGTAGTGGTTTGCATGTATTTACGTATGTCGTGAACGTGAACACTATGCACTAGTAGTGCACTTGATACCAACTCCTGAGAGTGTGAGAGCCAACAGTCAGATCTTCAGAGGCCGTATCCAGAACGTATTTTCGGGAGATAAGGGGCATCCCTACAAACTAAACGTTTTAAAAATTATATTAAAATTAATCATTATGGCATCTATTTAGTATTTTAGCAATGTTTTCGCAAATTTATTTTAGGTTAATTTTACCCTCTAATGCAGCCAGTGACCGCCAATTTATACGGAATGTATAAAGGAGAGAGCAAGTGCACTAAAGCAACGAACACCAGATGTGATTGTGTTGTTGATAATAATTTATTGTAATGTCGTGCCTTAAGCCTCTATATATACTTTTACTTTGTATTACTGTTGTGTGTAGTTCATTTCACATTTTTTGCAGTAAACCCAACTTCAGGCTTTCAAAACAAAACATTTTATCGTATATGTGAGCATTATACTAGTGACTAGTGCTGATACTGATGCTAAACATGTGGCACTATGTTACATACATATAGAAGACCACATAACACTGTAATGTGTGCAAAAAGTAAACTTTTGTGACTAGTCGAGTCAACATTTGCATGGAATGAGCATCGATTTAGGTATTCCAATTTTCTACGTGGGAGTATGATGGAGGTGGTAAACAAAACAAAGAAACTCATAACTATTTGTATATTGTACATTTACTTAGGTATTGCAAAGTGAATTACACATTGGAATTTTCTCTGACTTTTCTCAGCTTAAGCGTACGATAACCATTTCTGTTCTTGTCTTGCTCAATGCTATTGTAGACATTAAATTATATACAAGTCTGTTTTTACGTAATACAAATATAAAAAATAAAATATTTTTTGAGTCATATTTCCGTAGTTTGAAAGGAAGCTTAGATTTTTATGCAACGGATAGTTCTAATAGGTTATATTTGTAAATCGGCAAACTTTCAGACTGAAAAATTTTCGATTTGCAAAAACATTTAGTTTATAAACAGAAGAGTTGATTGCGGTTCTGGTAATAAGCAAAATATTTTTCAGTTGAAGCACATAGCAGGAGAATTTTCATGATTGATTATCAAAACAAGTTGAAAAATAGCATAATTATAACAAAACAATAATATGCGAATTTATAACGCAATAAGCATAAACGCAGGACCTACTCTAGTATTATTACAGATATAAGTAAGAAAATAATCCAACTTACTACCACCAAAGTATATTCAAGTTGTGAGCATGTAAACGGAATATTATTATTATTTTGAAATGGCTTTTAGCGATTAGGCTGTACTGTTATTATTAATACGCAAAAACCCAGTATGTTTACACTGAGGCATGAGGGGTAGTTGTAGTAGACGTCTTAAATGTAAAGTGGCCCAGCTTAAAGTATTAAGTTAGCGATATTTTGTGTAGATGCTTTATGTAGCAAGAAAATGTTCAGTGTTTATAAAGCTAATGCGTTTTCTGTTCATATTACAGACTACGTAGTACGTAGCAATGTACTAGTGACCTTTGTATTACTTACCTGCATTAACAACATAATTTTCATTCCTTGCTAATTACTCCTTGCGAAATAAGAAAATGCAGGTAAAATATTGAGCATTCTGGAATAGACGAATAATTTTGGCAATTTAAGTAAGTACATACAATGTTACCTGCAACTGCAGCGCAAAATATTATTAAGCAGCTACGGGTCAGTGTTGCAACTATTGTTAAGATATGCCTTGCAAACTTGTGACCTGTATATCACACAAGTATTTCAAGTACTGCATGGCCGAAGCTGAATCTGAATTCACTACGGCATGTTATGGGAACTGTATTACGTAGAACAAACGAACAAAATAATCTCGCTGACGAATGCTGAAATACATATACTAAGTAAGTATATGGGATTTTGTCGTATAGGAGACCATTTCGTTATGTTGTTACATAAATGTGCTATGTATACTGAATAATATACATGTAGAAAGGAAATGTCACAAATGTTTATTATATGGATTTCAAATTGTCATTCCTCTAGCCCATAGCTATGCAGAGATAGAAAGTGTATAATAAAGTAAATGATGACGATGACACAACACAACCAAAGACTTTTCATCCTTTATTCTATTGGGTATATTATTGCAATATGTATTAACTTTTCCAGGAAATGAGTAAAGATGAAACTGCACAGTATGCGCATCTATAGTTCAACCTCAAATCTATTTATTTACATCGAGTAGACTAGAGATACCTTTTGCATACTCGTTTAAAATGAAGTATGTGTGTAGACAAAGCTAATAATCTAATTGCATTAAGACCATAATGCCCATCCATCCATGTGCGTATATGTTTGCATCCTTTGTATTAGTGCTGACTACATGTATGCCAGTGAACCTAGTCTCCTATGGAAATTCCAGTTCAATGGTAATGGCATTAGCAATAGAAATAGCTCCATTTGTGGGCGCAGACTCGGATTCCCTTTGTTCATGTGTGTGTGGTATGCTTTACTATGATTTGAAATGCATGTTATATTCATAGTACCAGTACCTTTGCACGTTTGGAAGGCTTAAGCCCACCAATAAGTAGTATATGAATAAAACGTATCCAGGGATTTTCATATGGCACGAATTCGGACTTTTTGCTCTGCTAAGTTGACTTCGCATCAAGAAATCGCTATCCCTGTTCTGTTATTAGTATGTATCTAAAGAACGCATGAAATGGTGAGCTCAGCATTAGTAGAAATTCAGTGCACTTGGAAATGTTGGCAAATTCACCGTAAAAAGGGGTGATTATGACAAAAATTATACCACATTTTATAACTGGTATTTATAACAGCCGTATTATGCTGAAAAAGGCGCTGGCGCTTATTGGTTGCTTAATTTGCATAGGCAGTACATGTAAAACAGCTGACCAGTAAGGAGCGCCAAAATTGGAATTAAAGCAGTCGAGGACGACTTTCGTTCATTCTTAAGGAGGTTTAACTGCGCGCGTCAAAGTAGAGAGCGCTGATTGGTGGAGGAACGACTTTTCGTTTCTCCTTCTTTCTCTCTATGTGCAATTTAATTTCAAAAATTATTTTTTGCCATAAAAGTTAACAAAATTAAAAAATTGCTAACAAGAGCCCTTGCCAGAAAGTTTATCTTTCAGAATATGTTACCCATTTTTGTCTAACTTGCACTAGTGACCCGTTATCTTATCCATGCTGCCCATAGAACCCCTCTTAACCGAAGTTACCCCTCCACACGGTACAAATGCAATGGTAAGTATTATAGTTATGATACCTAGTCTATCCGAGCATACATAGCAGTATAGTACAGTCTATTCGATCTTACTTTACTGCATGTGTTCTTGAGCTGTATATAGATGAAGCATGTCAATGGCAAAGCAAACGCATTTCTCTTTTTTTGTCTATTCTTTACATTCCCTATTACTACATCTTGGCTTTGTCTTTTGATTTCTCCTAGAACCATAGCATAGGGTACTAAAATTTATACAGTTAGTACATTATAATATATTATAGTGCCTAGTCAAGGATTTAGGATTTGAAATATATATACACACATACATATCGATGACACATTCCACTCTAGATACTATGTAGTTTCGAATTTTAAACTAATACCCCGAGGAATGTGTAGTCTCATTCATCCCAGGTATTGTGCACAGCACAACTCATACTTGCGTCCTCCCACTGCACTATACTAATAGTAAACACATAAGTGCAGTTGTGAAATACATATCATCTATTTGCAGTTTACGTTATGCACTTAAGAATCAATCCGAATATTATTCTACTTAACTGAGCTTCTGAACAAAACGGATATTCGAACTGAAGGAAGAAAAGATGCAAAGCTTAAGCTTGAGCTGAACTAAAGAATTTGTGATGTGACTAGAAAGCACTACTAAATAAAACTCTCATGTAAAAACTATACGTACAATATGGCATATAAAGTACTGTATCTGTATAGACCCAGGCATTTCTATCTACTGCTACTGTTTACTTTTAACGTTAATGCTAACTCATGTTTGAGAAGGAAAGGGAAAAAATCTCGCATCACATCACAACACACGTCTATACTAACATACATACATAAATACATACATATGTACAATATACTAAGGAGGAACAACACGTAGGACGTAAGTAAGAGAAAGAAGAAAAGCGAACGCAGCTAAAAGCACAGAACGCAACAGTATCCGGAGGAAGTTGCTTAAGAAATGAACTCTTACTCTTTCTAAAACTTGAATTCATCCCTTCCTCTCCTATGTACATGTACAGTATGCATGTCTACTAAAGTTAAGCTAACTATTTAACTAGTAAGGTACGTAACCTTAAGTATTAAGCAAGTAAGATATAAAACCCGTGCCGTGAAATGGAATTCTATGATGACAAAATACATGCATATCCATAGGCCTTCGTTCTCGTCTCCTATACAATATACTGTATAAATACTAACCTATGTGTATGGATTTGGATTGCTTTAGCTATGTGAACAGTGAATGTGGTATAATATGTTCAAGACTTGACTCTATATGTAGAGAGACTTGCTCCCTTGGTTTCTTTGCTTGCTTTGGTATTGCATTGCATGGCATGAAGTGCATTATACAGAATTCTCATTCAGTTTAGTGTATAATACTGTACTTCTACTTACTTACTCACAAGACACACACAGGGAGGAAGCTTCCAGTTCCAGTCAAGTCAAGTCAGTTCACTCAGTTCGTGTTCTAGTCCTTTCGCTCCCAGTTCGGTTTTCATTTTAGCCAATCGTCAGTACTACTCTGACTGCTACCCGGGACACACTATACACATCATTCATTCAGTCACAGACAGACAAGGCACTCACTTCACCCAGTCAGCGTTCTTTCTCACGCCAAGCCAAACCAACCCAGTACCTACTGTACATTACAACCTACCACACTATATAATACTTCTTTTACTACTAAATAGTTCAATCCATCTTAATTTAACACTTTCCTTCCTGACACAAAACCAAGCACAACTAAGTAAACAACATTCAATTTTTGGAAGTTACATAATATTAAAATTAACCTTTCCCAACAACAACAACCAGAGTTATAACAAAAGCTGACCATCCATCCCCTTATGAAATCCGAATTCTGCGCTTGCAGTTAACATTTTCCTTTCTACTAGAAAGGAAACCTTAATAATATCCTAAACAAACACCAAACTGAGATTCTAGGAAGATAATTCCGAAGTTAGTAGCAACATTTTGTTGCTCAATCCTTTCTCCTTTTTTACTATTTTTTCACATTTAGTTCCAGTTCCTATCCTATTCCTTCCTTAAGTACTCCTATTACGTCTTACTCCTTTGTTGTATCCATCAATAATATTCAATCATATTCCAATTTTATAAATTATTCTACCGACATACTTACGTAATTAACGTAAACGTACTCGTAATTATAACACTCAAGAGATTATCCAATTACAGATACAGCGTTTCTATAAATAAAATACGTACCTAGTACCTGCACACACACAATCATACTAAAAGTGATAATAAGCAAGTTAGCAAGTAGTTAATTACATAAATTAAGTGCTATCAGTACATGTAGAGTGAGGAGAATCACTCAACTAATACTAGTACCATAAAACGAAACGTAATATACTATCTGTATTTAGATATTTACTGTTCCCGTAGTTTGTTTGCAACTGCTACATACATACATAGTTTATTAACTGAACTTCTCACTATACGATTAATCCAAATCGTATGTGTTAGTGGGCACTCGTGCCTTTGACTTTCTCTTTCCAAACTTCCACTCGTCATGATTTCATGGCTGATTCAATTGAATTGAATTGAACTGACTGCAATTGAATTCCTCCCCAATCCAATTTTTCCTGCCTGTGAGCTGTGACTACATACAAATACTTGTAATAGTGTTTTGATCCAAAGGAGAAGCAAAGAGTCAGCGTCAATATATGTACTTACTGATATATATATATATAACTAAACATATAATACACACCAGACCAGGACCAGACCACAGTAAAGTTACACATAGACAAACCATTGGAAATTCGAAGTCAATAATGGAAATACTAGAAGTATAAACAAGAAAGTGGAACTATTACTACTTGTAAATACAACATAGTGTTATTCAATCCTACAACCAACATATATAAGTATTTGTATAAGTACTATTGCTATTGCTATTGCTGTATTTGCTTTGGCATTATAGCTTCCATCTGACTTGTACAGATATAAAAGAGCCGAAAGTGTTATTAAAAGACTCTCTCGGCAGTCGGCACTCTATTTACAATTTATATGGATAAAGAACATGGTGTGGTGTAGAGTGTAGGACAAAAGCATGCTACAGTGAGCTGAGTGTATTCTACTGCTTTTCGACATTAGGTACTATTCCGTCTCACCGGATCGGATTCAATCCAACAGTCCAACCCAATCCACTTCAATCCAATTGAAAGGAAGCTAACCAAAGAAAACCAGCTGACGCAGGCAAAGGAGCACAGAATTGCATTGCATTGCTGTACTTTAGTGTGTAGGGATAAGACAGGGTTCCCGGTCTCAGTGCCTGTCCAGGCTGGCTGACCTTTTATCTTTGACGCAACCGAAAAACATAATAGTAGGTAACAGTAGGAGGAAAGCAATAGTCCTTCTATTATGTAGCCATCTCTATAATAGTTTCCACGAACATATCCACGAGATATGGACAAACTTGAGACTCAGAGTTGGTCAAACTAATGTAAATTTATTTCTTCTTTGTTCTTTACAAACAATGTTCTTTCTCAATGATCTGACTCAAACTGAAACTGCACTCCTGCTAGTAGTTCTTTCCAGTTCCAACGAAAGTGAACACGGGTCGCTGAAACTGAATAGTACTAACACTAACAGTAACACAACAGATTTTCTAATTTTTTCTCCCGTGTCTTGGATTCTGGAACCTAATAGACTAAATAAATAGCAGTAAGTAGTGATTACGGGGAGACGGGACGAAAAATAAAGAAAAATCAACTACTATAATCTTTTTGGGAACTTTCTTCTCCTAAAGATACACTGAATTTATCCTAATCACAAATACATAATACATATACTTACCCAAGTACCTAAGTACCTACTTTATTCGGCTCTTGTAAAATAAACATACAGAAAACCTCCTGACTGTGACTTTTCCTTCGTGAATTTAAAAAGAAGCAAATGTACTACGTAGTCAGTACAGAAGTGAAATAGCTTTATAAGTACAGATAAAAGAAAGGATCCTTACTTTCTTCACATACATATATGAAGCTCTAGAGTATACATGTGCTGAACTGAGTGACTAAAGAAGTAAGTTTATTTCATTCATAATGTGAATAATTCAACAATACTGCAAATCCACGGTGGAACGCCACGCCACGCCAACGCCAACCCCAACCCGGGCTAGGCCAGGATTCCATCCCGTTTTGTTTCCATTGGCGAAATCCTTGTTGCAGCTAAATCTCCCTTATCCGTGCAAGAGAAAAGCTAAAAAGGAGAGATCTCTATATAAGCTCTTTCATGCCATTTGGATGCTGGACTGGGTTTTCGTTTTCTCCTGGACGTACTAGTGGTCTTCTACTTCTACTTACTATCTGTAGTACTAGTACCAGTGCTACCAGGAGCTGACGTGACATTGACGGTGTGTGATCTCTTAAGAAGTCGAATCAAAAGAAAATCCTCATCTTAGTATTTTTACTTAGAGAGAAGAGGAGATAGAAATAAAATACATACACATATACATATATACATATATTAAGTACACAGTACACACAAACACATCGACTCGTCTTTTGAAAGTGATTTCGCAAGCTAGAATTGACTCGACACATACAAATACATACCACAGTACGGCCAAGTCGAGTCGAAGTGAGTCAAGTGTGAGTTTACTTGACTTGACTTAACTTGTGAGTTTGTCTGGCAATAATATCCGGAATACATTCTGCTACTTGAGTTTGACTCAAGCAAAGCAGATCGCGTTCTTGAACAAGTTTTTGTTGTCGTTGAGCAAGCAGAAGAGAGTTATAGAGCAAAGTACACTTTAAGTAGCTATAACACGAGCGGAACGGGGAAAAACAGACAGAAAACCTACAGACTCTAATACAAAACAGAAGAACCGCGAGAAAAACTCTTAGTCTTCTTCTACACTATATAATCTTCCTAGTGTTCCTTCTAAGTACATCCACAAGATACAAATACGACTACGAACAACACAACAGAGTTTTTATAAGTCAAGATCAGTCAAGTCTAGCCAAGCCAGTGAGTGAGTGAATTCTAAAAATGGAGCTGGAAGTCGAAGACGATGAAGACAATATGTCTCAGCCGTTCCCCATCTACCAGGCCATGGCTGTGCGATGTCTGCCACAAACTCATCCTATTCGGCACACCTGCCTCCGCATGATCTCAAATCCATATCCTTTTCATACAATACTCTCGAGTAGCCTATTTCTATGCATATTTTTACTGTCTTATAATCTATAAGGAATTTGGTAAGTCTCTAAGCTTCTAATCTACTTTGACTGTTTTATTCAGTAGATTTGTACATCCGCCTTACAGAGTTGAGTTATTTACTTTCCATACAAGACGCTACTGTAGTACATACTTAACTAATGAAGTTAACTTACTACTTACCTAAAGTACAAAAATATTATTATTCAGTGCACTAGACAATAAGGAGGTAAATATTTTATAAAGCACACGGATTTTCAGATTAAGTACAAATACGTTGGTCTTGGTATTAAGTAACTCTATAGTTAAAAGACTGTAACTGTAATACAAGACTGATTTACCTATATTTGCATAAATATTCTGCATCTGGATAAAGTAAAAGCAAACATTCACATTTTGTATGTAGGTTTGCACCTTTGCGTCTGAGAAAATCCAATAATAGCTTCTAGCCATGGGCAATACATCCAAAAACTGGGTCGTCTTGATACACCTTGTGAAATATACAGGAATTTGGACTACACACACAAAATACAATGCAGATAGCTTCTTTGTAAATAAAATATTATATTTTAGACTATGTTTTATGATGGTACCATTATGTTGTATGTATTGTACACTTACATTACATTATGTCCCTTCATTCGTAAGGCAGAGAATGTATATTAAGTAGGTACTTATGTATATCACCTTACCTTTATATATAAGTCATATTTTTGCATATGAGAAATCAAATCCCCTTAGTGCTAATTTTGCTGCGCTGTCGCTATCTCCATCGCATTCTCATCTCACCTCCCATTAGATTCCATCCCGAGTGTCATGTCACGGTGTGCGAATGATACTTTCAGCTCTGCCTACATTCCATTATTTTCTATGACGGCAATAGGATGTCATGTTTATGCCGCAACATTGGATCTGTATTACATTGCATTACACAGAAACAGCCTACAATAAGTTAAAAGGGGAAAATGGAGTTCAGTAGGGAATTGAAGATTGAAGAGACAAGGCAACTCGCTCACTCAGCCTTTCTTCATGTTTCTTTTCCCTCAGAGTACATACATAGCTAGATCCTCCATCCTCCTCTCCTCAGGCTTCAGGCTCTGGTCCTGATCTTCAGTTTTTCTTTTCTTACTTATGTACTCAACTCACCATGATGTGGATGGACTGAGGTAGGTATCATGCGTATGCTATACATACATTCATAGTTATGTTATGTTATGTTACAGTAACAGTATGTATGTAAGAAGAGAAAGGCTAAACTTAAGATGCTATTTTATGTTATGCCTTGTGTACTTAACTTACGTAACGTATGTACCTATAGTATGTATTGTACGTAAGCAGAAGTATATAGGTATATACCTTTCACGGTCTCACATTACACAACACAACTTCTACTTTCTACATTCTACATTACATACTTCCTTACTCTCGTAAGACTCTGTTCTGGCACTGGCCTTGTATGGCGCAATGAAAATAGTGAAATTCATGACTATAAGTAACTACTACTGACTTCTGCGTATTGTATATTTATGTTTTGTATAGTTTATATAGTATTACTATACCAATAGCAGAAATAACGGAAGGACATTCAGTGAGATGTTGATATTGTATGCACCGCACATAGCAAAACCATGTACTGTTGTGTACTGTACACAAAACCTAAGGTGTAGTGTAGTGTTTGCAGGTAGGCAAGGCAGTAGGTAGGTATTTATATTGCATGAGATGAGAAGGATGCTGAAACGAGAGTTTCTATGCTGTTTTTATCGATCCAACATCCGACAGTTGAAAATTTCACCTTTTCATTCCTTTAGCTGGCTAGGTTCGTATAGAACTCCTCTGTCCGTCTCACACTCACGACTCACCCAACACAGTCAGTAACTACACTAATGTTAAGCTAAAGAATGAATGCTTACTTTGCGAGATGTTTTACAATTCAATGCAAGGAAACAACGTAAATGGAAAACTACTATAATATGCACTGAATTGTTGCTGGTACAATTTACAAATGCTACACATTGCAGGTTGCACTGTGTTTAGGTAGGCATATTTTACAGTGCTAGGCCAGGAGTCTACTGAAGCAAGCAAATCATTAATTTTGATGCCTACATATTTACTCATACTTGCCAAGCTCAGGTATAAAGCCCGCTGAACTGAACTGAGCAAAACTCAAAAGATTTTGTTTACATAGTAAATTATACAGTTTGTATACAAGTACAGTACACGGAGTAGTATGTACATATGTATTAGTAGTATGTGGATTTTCTCCAATATAAAAATGAAAGTTTGTTTGGACGATTTGTTTGTAATTTTTCTATTACTGTATCCTAAATTATCTAATTATTCTAATTATTGAACTATTTAATTGGCTAATTGAAACTGGAGTAACTTATTATTTTAATTAGTAAATTAAACTAATTTAGAGGACGAACCCGAATAAAAATCGATTTTGATATTTACTCCCATTATTTTAAAGATAGGTTCGTCACTCAAATTTTCAGTTATGCAATTGCTCGAAAGGAACTATCAGCAATATTTTAATAAAAATATTCTCTTTAGTCATTTTAATTAATTTTTGTTTGATTGAATGCACCACTATTACATTAGGCTTCTAGAAAAACTTGTTGAAAAGCAATATGAGAAAGGAAATCATTGTGTGCAATCTGGTACAAGTGATGGGACACGAAACTACAAAACGTGACATTCTGTTGCTAGCTGCATATGAAAAAGAATTGATTTAGCTCGTCTCGTGAAAGAAAGACAGTTCAGATCAGAACAGGAGCGAGTGTATTGTATATTCTAATATGTTTTTGTATGTGTATTGTATGCATAACAGTGGCATGGCGTTGGCTGTTGGCTTGGCTGTCTTTCGATTTCAGGCGAATGAAATTGAATTGAATCACATCACAGGTAAAAGTGATGTGCAGGAAGTGGAGTGAAGTGAAGGGGAAAGTGGAAGCGGGTTTTCGTTTTATTTTTATATGAAAAATATGAGTGAGCTAAAAAATTCAATTACGCCTTCATGTGTACTGAACTACATACACAGAGTTTACAGTCTATGTATGTACTACTTGAGAAAGAATAGGTAACTCGTAAGACAGTCTATGTCCATATGAGATAGGAATAATGCTGTGAGTGTAGGAGTAAGTGTAGGTATGCATGTAGCATAATAAAACGTCTTATTCTCCTTAGCCAACCCAACCCAACCCAACATACATAACATAACATAACATAGCGCAGCGTGTGTTCCAAAATATAGATAGACAGATAAGTGCAATAAGGTAATGTATTGAAGAAACGGGTTGCTTTGGGTTGGGCCGGGGCGACTGGCCGTGTCTGACTGACTGAACCGAACTGTACGTTTACATGTATTTATGTATATGTAATAGTTTTATACTCAACAGGTTTTAGTTAGTTGCTTGCTAGCTTTGGCTCTTATCTCTTCTGTTCTCCGTGTTATGTTATAGACTTACTTAGAGTGCAGTAGTGTACTGCACTGTAGTGTTGGAAGTTGGAGTAAGTATTCTGTTCCCTTGTTAGACATCTCAAGTCAAGTCACTAGGCTCAAATTCGCATTCACATCAGTAGGCTTTAGCTTGATCGTTTCGGCTTTAGTTTCGGCCGCTTTCCTTTCCCTTTTCCCTTAGCCTTTACTTTTATCTTCAAATGTTACTCTACTCTAATACTATTTAGGTATATCCGAACTATACGATTTGCCCCGTTTAGCTTTCAACTGCTCTTTCTCCTGCATTCGGAAAATTTATTCTCGCTTCGAAACTACGACTTGAGTCGAATAACTGGTCCAGATAGTAGGTACCTAAGCATGCACAATGCATACAGTCACACTCACTCCCACATATTACTGTACTACAGTTACAGTCCAAAGCTAAAGGCATGGCGTTTACGGTGTCATTTTATACATACATACTTACGTACATTCCCATGTACAAGGCATTACACAACATTAGCTACACCAGCAGACGCTTGGAATTCACATACAGAATTTAACAGCAGGAGCCGGGACAGGAGTACAATAATATAATGTCCGCTGAGTTAGTGTTAGTGTTAGTACGGGGGAACCAGAATTGAAATAGGCTACTCTTTTCCTTCCTTATTCCATTCATGAAAAAGACTAGGCGAATTTAGTATCTTCTCTGAATACTATTCTACATACGGAATACAGAATACCTGAAAAAGCGAACACACATTTCAACTTAGGCGAAATAGTTATTTCCGTTTGGGGTCCGTGCTTTGGCAAAGGTGAGCTGGTTTTATACGGCAGTCTCCTACTAGGCAGACAAAAATCTAGTGTGTCTGTCTATGTGTGCATTCTTAATGTAGTATATTATATTATACATATGAATGTCCTATTTCAAGAAGTGAGAACAGATTTCGAGAATCTGTACAGAATTCTACTATTGTATTACTCCTTGGGTTAGATGGAATCTTACTCCGCATAGATACACTACACTCAAGGTTTATACGAATAAGTTGGAGTTGGAGTTGGGGAAGGATGCAATGCAGTGCAATCTTTTTCTTCTGTTCTCTGCCCATGCCATGCAAAGGCTCTTATTCTCTTGAGTCTGTAAATAAAATGCAAATTCCTTAATATTATTCTCCCTCGACGCGGTTCAGCTCCACTTTAGCAGCTCTCTTTCTCCTTACTCCAAACTCCAAACCGTTTTTAATGTTTCATAATAATTCGAAGAGGCATATGCGGCCCATTCCTTAGTTCTTATGCTACACTACACATAACATAACCTTTCCCTTTATACTTAATTCTATTTTCGCATCTTTGTGTATAGAGATCTAATTTCAACTCAATTCTGTGTCTGTCCCTTTATCCTTATAAGCTATCGACTGTTTCGTCTTTCATTTCGTCCTTAATTTAATCGCTAATTTAAATGGTCTATTCAGGCTACATGCTAGTATCTGATCTGATCTTATTCCATTCTCATTGATTTACAAATAGCTCTTTTTACCATAACTCATTTTTGTGATTTCTTATTGAAATCGTAGATTGTAAATTCCTCCCGTAATATATTAAGTATGCAAAGAATAATCTTAGTTAATATTAAATAGTTAGATAAACTTTGTGCCCTCTCCTTATATAGATATGTTAATATGCCAATGCTTTAAGTACACATAACATTATTATACTCAACTGATATACTTCCTGTTAATTTTAGTAGGTCCAATATTTAATAATATATAATATATATATATGGATTCGGAAATCGGAACACTCAGAGCTAAAGATATAGCGTTGACTACTTATTTACATATTTAATAGTAGCGAGCTCATTTGAACGTAATGATTGACAAATAACAGAGAAAAGTCAGCTCTCGGACTTAGTTGGCACGACTTGGCCTAGTTTAAACAGAATTTTGATATTTAGCATTGGCAGACGTTTTGCAGCGAAGACAGGAAATGACAAACAAGAGTTTGGGAAATGTGTTTTGCGCTAGAGAACTCATAGGAACAATCAGTCACGAAGAAATAAGATGACAATAGGAATAATGGAATTACCGGTATGATGGTACACTTACTCAGTCAGTCTCTAAGTCTCCACAGTTTTCTCTACTACTATACTATTCATATAATAGTACGCCCTCAATAAAATGCAGTTCTATATATAGAGAATCCATTGCATTCCTAACCTACAGAATCTACTACTTAACTCATGTATAAGCAAATGCGTATGTTTCAGCCATACTCTTGGCATTCCCTTTGTATAACTAATGCCAAAGCCTTATCGTTGTTAAAGTAAAATCGTAAATGAGTAGTAAACTGTGATTTGGCAGCTTTCCGGGGATGAGTCAGAACAGACGAGTTGTCATTGCAAACCATGCACAACCCATGACGGGATTATTGGGGCTTGTAGGCACATAAATCCTACTATACAATTCCATAGTTAATTTCAATTGGCATACTCTGGTGTGTAGGATAAAGTAGTATGTGATAAATGTACTTACAAATGAGTATCTACTTCTTTCTACATACTCTACTTTAATCAGTTCAATTAATCATTAGCACTGCTTTCTTTCTATTATTCTATAAAATTTATTCTGAACTCACTGTCAGAACTGCTTACACATAAGTTAAGTAAGTGTGCGCATACTTAAGGTAGTTGACAATGCATATTATTTGTTACACTGGGTACATAGAATACAGTCGACTACCCACCCAGTCATATGGGAATACAATATATTTTGCTTGAAATTTATGCATGTAAGTAGTTCTGCCATTGTCATTATATCTGTAAAGCTACATTGTATGGAACTCATTGTTGATAGGATTGTTGTATCTGTATTTAATTTACTTTATTTACTTAACTTAAGGGATAAACTCATTGTGACTGTACTACATTACCTTTAGAGACTGTTTTTCAAAAGATAATTTGTCATTGTTATTCAGAACGGTGGGTGTTCTGTCCGCCCGTCAGCTTTGCTTGTTTGTGATACTATTGTGTCACATTTATTAGTCATAGTTTATAATTCCGTGAAGGATGAGGATGAACTTGAGTTGGCGTTGCGTTGTTATTTTGTTTCCTGCTCTTCTTTAGCATGTTGTTGTGATGTTGTCGGAAAGAGATGAGTTGTTTAGTTTACTTATTTTCTTACGGAAGTTAGAGACTGTATTCTGTATTTCGAAAATTGTATGGTGCTAACTTAATACATTTTGACAATTAAATAATAAGTAGTTTGTTTTGTAGTTCAGTTCAGACTTTCTTGTGATGGGACTTGCCTTTTTCGAATCTGTATAATATAATGAGAGCTTGTATATAATATGCGCATTCTTATGCCCTGATGGCTTTGTGGCATGTCATTCCAATATACATATTTATGTGAGCCAAAATACTATAAATAGACAAATGAGTTCTCCTATGGTGTTCCGAATAGAATTTATTCCTGTCACGGAGATAAGACGACGGATTAGGTTACTTTCCTTGTGCATTTTACTCCCTATGGGTGCGATATGAATCTATTTACTATGTTTACTTACTATAGGAAAGTATGGATATTTATTATAATGTTCTGCTGCACCGTCTGCAATCTACGAAATGTTTGTATAAATCTAAGATTGTTCATGTGCATAAAACACAGTGCAGGTCCACGTACGTGTTATATTATAACTATAACGAGCTCAAGAGAATTACAGTGTCCTTATGCTCTGTACGAAACGAAATGCGAAGAAATGGCTAATTTACTTAGAAAATAATGTCGTGTTTGCAAAAGTCAACATTGTAGTGCTAATGGCTTTTCCTATATACTTATGCAATTAAATAGGAAATTGTCACGCGGTCCCTATTTTCAGTACGACATGCAGTCTCGCCGGAAATTGCAAGAATTTATTTCTTTGTCTTATAATGGTAGAAAGTAGTAGCAGTGGCAGTGGCCGCGATATGAAGTTCAGTATGATTACGCCTTTATAGTACCTTATAAATAAACTCGTTTACATTTTTCTTCAATAAATAGTCAAACACTTCTTTGCTCTTGACCATGATCCACATACTCATTTATGAACTATTATAGATTAGAACCCTTTATACTATTGCATTTCCAAAGCTGGTCAATTTGTTACAATTCTTATACTACTAGAAAACTCAATTTATACCAAATATGTTTTTAAAGTCTCGAGTCTTCTGAATTTTGGGAAAGTTAAAAAGCGTGCGTGTTGCGAGACATTTGTAAATGATGACTCTGTAGAACTTGCCAAAAATATTATATATCTTCTGAGTTTGTGTACTCCAATACACATATAAACTATAGCTATGCGATTGCGATGTGAGTTCTCCGTTTCCAATTGCCTTTTTCCGTTGTCGTGCCCTGTCGTGTATGTAATAACTTAGGATTTTTTACTTTAACTAAAAAGAAAGCCAATCCTGTATATTATGTAGCTGTAGTTCAGTGATTTCAGTTTACTTTGGCAATTCAGTTGCAATTTATATACGAATGTGAATGCACAAAGTAGAAAATCCGACACAGAACTCCATTTTAAAATGAAAGTACAGTACAACTACGTATACTTACTACTTACTATTTATTTGCCTGTCTGACTTTTATCAGTATAATATATATAGGATATCATATATCTACTACTTAGTAGTTGGTGTTTGACAAGACTTTCCTTTTGATGTAGCTGCAATGAACTTGTGTCGGCTCAGTGGAATTTTCTTGGTTATCCTTGTCGTATGTTGATTGTGAGTTGTTTCATTCAATCTTGTCACGAATTTTTCTATTCTAAATTCTGACTACATAGTATTATAAAGTTAACTATATTTGTTAGTGTTACACTAACCTATTTCGCTTAACCAAACCGCTAGCTATTGCTCAATTTTCTTTCCATGTCCTAGCGTTGACATGCATTAAACTGCCTGTCAAGTTATAGTGTTTTTTTCGCGTGCTCGATCACCATTAAGAGCACCTATCAGATTATTCAAATCTAGTTTAACTAAACTTGGGCAAATTTAGCCAGTCTTAGACCAGCAGTATACGCAAACAGGTCGTAAATGTTTTTTTCTTTCTAAACTATGTAATTCTAAACCACAGAGATGTAGAATGTACAATTTGTAAATTAATAAAAACATTAAGTAATGCACTCATAACCTTTTATGTTACTAATGATAACTATGCTTTAACTTTTACTGGCACAATAGCTATGTAGGTCACTTCAAACATTTCGGCATCCATAAAGTATACGGTAGATTATTGAAAATTATTTTTTATTACATTAGTCACACGCTTACTAATTGTATGTAATTGTGCTTACCCACTTTCCTATAAAAAATAAATCTCAGAACCAACTGTGTGTATGCAACTGCAACAAAATGTAATAATCGAGTTCTAAAAGGTAACATTACATAATTTATCTGTAGAAGTTATTGCTAATACATTATTCTGGATAACCCTAACCCAAGAAGCTACAACTAGGGCGAACGACCCATTTTTCTAATAAATGCACACTATGAAGAGATAGGAAATTCCATAACGGTATATATCATCCAGGCAAAACAATTTTTGGAATTTATTACATACTTTCTATTTCGTTAGAGGTACATTATTGCATAAGTAGACATGCATGAAAATGGCATTTCTACTCATATGTAGTAGGTACGAAATATATTCGCAACTGTCTATTTCATATTGCATTAAGAGTAAAGTGTACAATGCGAATAGGACAAGATGGACGGGACTGTAAAAGTCAAAAGCTAGCGAGATGAAAAATTGTAGTAGAAAGTTATAAAAGTAAAGTAGCGAGATGGATTCTAGATTTTTATAATAATATCGTTTCCTTTCCATATATGTGGTACTACAGATACTCTATAAGCATATAGGGGAAGGTCATTCGAAGAATTGCCTTCATTTCTCTATTCATGTATTATTTCCGATTCTATTCAATGTTGAGTTGAGATGCTTTGCATTTCGGCTTGCCATGCCATGGTCAAGAAATGGATTTAGATTTTGTCCAGTCCTTGGTATTTAAGCTTTTTATGCTTGCTTGGAGCTTTTAGCAATATTTTCAAAGTTGAATGTGCATATTACGCTATAGTAGAAATGGAACATAGTGAGTATTTATACGAAATGCATATACAAACAATGTTGCAATAGTTTTGGCTGGGCTGTGGTACCTTTTATACTTATACGAGTGCTAACGTAATAATTCACTTTTTCGAATTGTAGGATATTAAATATCATAAGTTGAACAAATCCTTAGAAACCTATACCTATATTCTTCTTCATACTTTTAAAGGCACATAGTATTTCAAAAGACGCACTTTTTCCCTTCCGGCCAACCTATTACAGAACAAATCCTTTGTTCTGCCTGCAATAGCAGTTTTTATTCAATGAGTGCTTTGCCTTAGATAAATACATCATGGATATAACTTAGAAATCCTGACCTGGCCTGATTTACATCAAAAATTGTTAACAGAGTGCCCTAGTTTGGTATTGCAAGCTAGACATAAATAATAGGATGGGAACAGGTACATAATAAAATGTATTCTCCTCCCAATTGTTCATAAATATAAAGGATGAAAAGCTTTTTTATAACGAACTCGTTTTTGGTCTTTAGCCCTTGGATATAGAATTTTATCCGGCGCTTTTACGTTTTGACTTTCACTAAATCTTCAATTCAAAGTGTATTTCGTCAGTTTGGTTTAAGAATGATGGGGGAAATCCAAAATGCCTCCCTTCACACTTGCATTATCCCAAATGCTACTGCCTGACTGAGTACACATTCTGAATTTAGGACACGGAGAGACATACCTACATCATGGAAACCGTTAGGAAAGGAAATCTTTGTGTATTCAGAATAAAACACGCTTGACATAGCTATTACCTTACAATTTTACAATATATACACAATTACTATAATATTTAACATATACTTATATGGTAAACTAAATCAGTAAGAGAAGCTTATACAATAATTCGGTCGGATGAAGAGAGAAAGACTCTGGAATCCAAAGAAACCGCAGCACATCTAAACTAAACTGGAGTACAGTTGTACAGTACAGTACAGGTTTAGCTTAGCATTAGTTGAGTTGACTTTGACTGGCTTGTCTTCGCTTTCTTCGGATGATAGCCAACGAATTGCGAATCTGACAGCTGCTCTCACTCACTTTGCTAACAAAGTCCTGTTGCAAATCCGTTGTGACTGTCGTCACTCACTCAGTTCTTTTCTCTTCAACCAATGCAACCAAAACGTCTTAAAAGAAGAATTCGGTTCACTGAAACTGAACAGAACATGAAAGAAATATTCGAGTTTCCCCACCACCCACACTGAAGAACAATTTATAACAAACTTCCTTCAACGAACAACTTTCACTTCCTTTTTATTCAAAGCAAGACTTTCTCTCAAATATTGTAGCAAAGCAAGGATTCATTCTAACATTAAATACTTAACTTTTACTCCAAATGGCACAATGTTCATCCGCTTACTAACATTAAGATTATAAGTTTATGCAACAAGGTTGAAAGTTGAGGTTGGCTTTGGCTGAAAGGATGTGTTGAACTATAGCGAAAATGAAAGAGACATTACATTTATGTATCTAAAGAAGTTCAAACTTCAAAGGTATATTTCAAATTATATAATGGCTAGGTAAATTCTATTTCAGTCCGTTACACATTTTCTTCGGTTAAAACAACTTTCTCCACTTTCAGAATTACACGTTTTGAGGTAAGGAAAGGATAAACGAACTTTAGAAAGAGATGAGCCTACATATCCGTACAAAACTTGGACTGATTTAAGAAACATTAAAATGTGAGTTATCGAGTTCTGTAGACGCTCTAGATTTTTAGTTATGTGTTGCTAAACGCAAACCAATTAAACATTCTGTGTTAAAATATGCAGAATAATTTAATAACTTTCACTTCACTCCTATTAGCCACTCTTTATTCCATGTACGTGTCTGTCCTGTCTTGAATGGCCTGTCCTTTCCTGACTTGAAACTGACTTAGTTGCCTACTTGAGTGTAAACTCTAAACCCGCGGCTTACTTCCAGTCCCAACTGGATTACTAAGAAAGTGGAATGGAATGAGTCATGGGCTAACTTTGTTTTAAACAACTTTCAACAGCTTTCACTCATTTTCCTCCATCAATTCTAACTTCCTTTCATTTCCTGTCGTCTTAGCTTCTTGTGACTTATTTCTCCTGACTCGAATACTTCACAGGCACAGGTAGCTACAAGAAAACTTTGTTACCTACTTTAACTGGCTTACCATTATATTGTTAGTAAGCATACTGTTGCAATATTAAACCGCGAAAACTGTTTATACAATTTGGCAATGTGTATAATGGAATTCAGCGGATAGCAAAGAATATGCTTTTGCGGTTTACCCGCCATGATACACGAATACGAATACCTAAATATAAACTCAGAATTTCGAATTTTAGCATGCTTGAAGAATACATTAATATTTTGACATGCTAATGCTAACCTTCTTGTATCTGTCACATTTGACTGCTATGTGACATCTCAATTCATTAATTAAAATGTAGGTAGATCAAAATTAATTATTTAAACTGAAAGTTACATTGGCCATAGATATTCCCGCAACTATGTACTAAAGCAGTTTGAAATATCTGTAGAAGTATTTTCGTTTCTTATATACTTAATTGTACTTCTGTGGATATTATGTATGCACAATTTTAACTGAAGCAGTAAATATTGGTCTGAATATTTCGACACATAAAGCCATTACTGTCACGACTATGACTTATCATACTAGTATTATGTACAGAAAAAATTAGGTAGGCATATTACAACAGTTGCATCGAAAAAGGACAGATCCATAATACCTACATAGCTCTGGGGTACTCAAATATACTCAGAAATTGCTTATTTTCCTTTGAATTCCCTTGATCAATTCATTAGAATGTGTAATACAGATATTCTACTTGGCAGTTTTGTTGTGGGGTTGCTCAGAGAGCAATGATTGCCTTTTATAATGATACAAGGATACCTTTTGATAAAGCTCATTCCCATAATGGAAATAGAAACCACAGACAGCACAGCAAAATCGAAATTCGTTGAAGAGAAAGCAAAGCAATGATTTAATTGTAAACAAGCTACATAACAGATATATTTATCTATACATACCAGAACTGACATGCACGTGAAATACATAAAACTACATTATAACCGTGCAGCATCAGCACAGAGAACTGGATGGAAATGAAATACCTGAGTAAACAGATAATATTATACCACAAATAGTGGATGCAAGCTAATGTAAATGGTAAACGTTAAGTGAAAGTGTAGCAAAAGCTAGGGATAATAATCAGATACAACATCCTCACATCGAATATCTCGAATGTTTGATGCCCTAAGCAATTTGTGTGTTTTCTGTAGTGATCACATACTTACATTTGTAAAATGAACACAACACACAAAATCGCACAGGGAAGGAGAGACCTGTATTTACGGAGAGTATTAGTATAAGGATGAAGATTCAAAGGGATTAGTATTTCAAGTTGTGATTGTTTTGTATGGAGATAAAATAAGCTTGGCTTGGCGTTTGGAGTTGCAATCGCAACGCGTGGCTTGTCTTTGCCTGGCATGGCAAGGTAAGGCATGACATTCGAATCCGCATCCACACTCACATCAGATCACATCATCACATTCGCATATAGATTCAGCTGTTGAGTGGAAGGAAGTCGACGGTTGTGGGAGCTTTCTGCTATGCGAAAGGTTTGTGGTGTGGTTTGGTTTAGCTAGTGTGAATATGAGCAGTATTTGCATCCAGGCACTTTTCAGTCGACTCAACTTTAGCTTTGGGATAATGGCAATATAATACTTTACAATGTAATGTAAATGTAAAGTGGCTATAGGTATGTAAGTACTTATGTACATGTCTAATACTCCTACTTAGATAGCGGTTGTAATGAAACGCAAAATATAATAATTGGAGCACTGCTGATGCTGACTGAGCTCATCTCATCGGAAGCATTTCACTTTTACTACTTTTGTAAATGCATAATATAGGTACTTACAGCTAACTTTGTGCTGCTACCGTGTTTATCAAATAATACACCCTGGGGATTTGGATTTTCATGAAAAGTTTTGCGTATCGCAAAAGATATCGCCATATATTTAAGTATAGTCGCTCCTTATATCTGTAGTTGGAGTTTTTTTTTGAAGAATGGATGAATTTTCTAAGAAATATTACAACTATTGTGCTTAGAGGGAAATAAGATTATGGATTTTACTAGTACTAAATGCGGTTTTAAATGTCATGCGTTATTACATGAAGTCTACCGTGGTTACTCATAATTTAATTGGGTCTTTGGGGAGACATTATTTTGAAGGGGACGGTTTCGTTTTACTAATATATGGAAAATCAAAATTGTTCCCCGAGGGGAAAATATTTGAGGACGGAACTAATTTGGTAAATGCGGTATATTTGTATTTCTGTGTTGTTTTCCTTTGACGTTGTATTGCAATGAATACAGAACATAACACATCAGCAAAATGGTGCATTGGAGCACCCGAGAACAAGAGTACTCCTTGCAAAGTGCTATATTATGGGACATACACATACACCAGTGCAGTAGTAGATAGAGAACTATTATATTATATGGAAGTGTATATATGTACATACAGGTTATCCTAGTAGCAGTAAAAGCGATAGAATATTTTATTGTAATCATTATCCCTTTTCGTCTATCCTTCGTTCACGTTGCTTACTCATACTGAATATGTGTCTGGGGTAATATTATGAATTCTACCGAGTTCGTTTAAATTGCAAGCCTAAAGCTTTCACTTACAGCAAGCGCCTTTTACTTTCTCCTTTGGATGTTGGAAGGAAATATTTGGAAATTGTGTAATGCCATTGCGGCATCATATAGGCATCATTTTCTCACCATTGAAATCTCAAGTACCTTTAATAACATTTCTGTGGGACTCTAAAACTATTTACTAGGTTAACCAGATTTACAGGTAAGATTATATCACACTAAAGAATATACTTAACTCCCTAGTAGGTGTGCAAGTACATTTAACGAAGTGGTGCTCAGCATTTAACAGGCAATTAATTAAACTTATTTAATTAGCTCAAATTTAATTGTACACGCAATTAATTGCAAGTATAATGTATATCTTTATATGAAGGTTTAATTTAATGATATACTTTCGTGCATTTTGATATTGTGTAGTGTGAAGAAATTATTATTATTTTAAATAGGTAATGCAGATTCTGTGGTCGCTTTCCTTTTATAGTTCTATGTAATACGAAGCGAATACAGATATAAGGGAATAATAATTCTACCGCTTAAGGAAATGCGTATATGTAATATATAGTCCCTCTCCCTCGTGAGTAAAAATAATGAAAACTAGGTTAAAATAATGAGGCTACCGCTGGTTCTGTTGTTCCTACGCTGTATGAAACAATTTTGTGCACACTATTTTCATTGTATGAAGAACACTTAGTTTTAGAGCTCGTTGTTAGTTCATAGTTAGTCAAGCCATTCATACAATGTAGAATTGTATGGATAGAAGTGATCTTCTACTTAACCTGCATAGGTACTTAATACTGACTTACGTTTCAAATATCTTTTGTTTCCGGGCTCAAGAGAGAGAGGCACAAGAGAATGAATTCAGTTGAGAAGAGTTGAGCATTGAACAATGAAAATGTACTTATTGTTAGGAGCATTCATTCACATTTCATGGCATGACTACTGCACTACACTACAATGTACAACCACATACAGGAAAGTAATAGCACCATGTATTTCTGTAAATGTGAACCAAGATGAAACCACAAAAGTCTTGTAGAGAGAAAGAGAGATCTGATCTATGTATATATGTATGCTACTATGCTAGCGTACCTATGGAGGTAGGCAAGATAATATTATCTAAATATATAATATGTCCTAGGAACAATGTAACACTTTGCACCTAGCATTTTACTACTGAATTTGCGTAAAAAGAATTTACATTGGGGGGATTTTTTTCAATTCCCTATGCTGTCAATGTATTTTTGACTTTTAAATGTAAACACTTTTAGGAGAAAGTTATCAAAGCTCTCCAACAATTTTACAATCTAATTACCCAAAAAATGATAAATTTTACTTTCTGTGACATTATTAGAGAAAATAGCATTAAAATGAAGAATTTATCATTATAATAAGTCGAACAATGCAATGTTGTCCCTATCGACACTGCTAATCTCATCATTAAAACAACGCACAGTGCAACAGTGAAAGTTTTTGCTTGTCCTTTGGTAAATTAATCTCACGTGCCTCTTGGAATTGTGCACCTACAACATTATACTAAGTATATACTAAAAGAGAGGGAAGTATTACCACAAAGACATAGAGAGAAGTCTTGTAGTAAATTGCAAAAGTAGATTGGATGAAATACAGATATACGAGAGGGGAAACTGAAGATGAAATGAGAGAAGTAGTTCAGGCGAGACCTCACCAGTAGCACACCGTAGACAAAACCAGACCAAAAGAGAGTTACATTCAATGAGTTTAGAACAGTAGTTTCACAATGGTACCCACGTACACAGATATATGCATACAAAGGATTCAGAATAGAAATAGAGTAAAGATACATACATACAGATATGAATTGACTCTAGATAGATAGGAAGAAACCAAAGGAAACCAAAACACTATTGTACAATACAGAATACAGACTCTCATAGGATGTATGCAAGTCAACTAACTAAGAGTACTTACATAACATATACCATGTACATACATGTTTTATTATAATATTATAATACAAAGCTACATAAAACTTGAATAATAGTCTAAAGATCCTAGAGTGTATTATGGATCTGCTGGTTATGGTCTATGGTTGCTCTTTTGTATTTGTATGTATGTAGAGGTTTTGATTCTGACTGACGAGAGAATCGTTTCCCTCTTTGGCTTCCTTTGCCACAAAGGTAACAATTTGTGAACGGAGGCACCGCAATTCCCTATTAGAGTACACTACTTACTTTACTACTTACTACACATACATAAATACATACAATCTTGGTTTGGCTTATGCATTGCTCTTCTCATCTCCTTCTGTATTGTGAGAGTCCAGCGAAAGCCGAAGCCAAAACCCACCTTTTCCATCTCTCTATCCTATTTTGCTCTTATTGTATTTTGGTAGTCTGAATGAGAGAGACAGAATGGAAAGCATGTATGTAGGAGCCTATTCCATCCAGCAATAAATTCAATGATGCATCGATATCATTCAAAGTCGCACATCCGTGTAATCAAATCATTCAGTAGATTTGGGTTTGGCTCCAGTCTCTAAGGAGGAATCCTTTAGGAAGAGATAGGAGAAATAATATAAGTTGTTAGTATCTTCATGGGATGTGGTATGGGATGGGAACCTGAATTGAACTGGAGCTGTTCATTGTTCATCATGTTATTTTATTTCATATTCTTCTTCGTCCTTTTAGTATTATCTGGCTAGACATTACTATTACTATTACATTACTATGTACTACATTGTATGTATGTGCTCCATATTATATGTACTGCCACTGCACTGCATTCCATTTGGGATCTCATCTCCTCTTACTCTTACTCTCTTGCTGATCCATCTCTATTGTACACAATTGTATTACATAGTTATAGCTTTGTCCCTCGTCTTCGTCTTCGTTCTCAACTCAACTCAACTGTCATAATATAATATAGAAGAAAGTAGGAGATAATAATATTTTCTATTATTTCTCCTTTTATCATTTCTACACATGACATACTTATGTGCTCTACTCTCGTTCTACTCTACTCTACTTTGGGATTTATTTTTATTTCGTTAAATTTCCGCTATTTTATTACATTTTTACCATAACCCCTTTCATTAGCTCAAGGTTATTGCTATCTGATGCAATTATCTAACGATAAGATTAACCTATATAATAAAAATTGTTACATTTGGTAAGTAATTTAATAGTGGTATGGTAAATGGTATGCGATGAGATGGGATTCTCTGAAGAATAGTTAGTGTATGGTTTGTTAGCTTTATTTGATAAGTACGAGTAGCACATGTTTGTAGGTATAAACGTATAAACTATAAAGGATCAGATTTAGATTTTACATTCCTATAATTTTTTAATAATTGCCAAAACGAAACTAAATTCTTGCTGAAATGTTTCCTGCAGGGCTATTTGTGCTATTATCTTTATGGAATCACCTATTATCTTTTTACAAGGTAACGTCTACCTTTTATTGGATAGCATTCATGTGAATGTATATTTAGTAGACATTCTATTTAAGTATTCACATAAATATGTTATGTATTCATGTGATGAAATTGAAAATACCCGTCTTTCATAACCTCGTTAAGAATGCAGATGGATTATGTAATGCAATTTTGTATTATGTATTATGTTTACATTCTTCGTAATAGTATACATTCGCTATATATCTACCGGAGTCCTGTCACCAGGCATAAATACTATGCGAATGTATGTTCATGGCAAAATGGTTAATAGAAACTGAAGTGAGTGCAGTATAACTAATAAAACAAGTTAACATTTTCACTTTATGAGTTAATGCGGTGTGCAAAATGTAATGAGTTGGTT
>JAQFYC010000651.1:0-50414 GCA_034694165.1 Tomocerus mixtus
CAGATAATAAATAGAGATAATATTGCAGTTAAATATGATGAAATTTATGGGTTATCTAGTGTCTAGCAGTGATTTACAAGATATAGGTAGCTCCAAGTAATATTTTTTCTATTTAATATGTACTCAACTTACTCATGAATGTCTCATCCTGTTTTTGACAATAGATGCAGATAGGTGCGAACTGCAGAGGAAGGAGAACGTTAGCTACATATATTTACGTTACGATCCAAAGGATTCTGTTCAATTCAACAAAACTCAATTCGACATGAAAAATATATCCTGCACCTATTTTCATAAAATAGAAAAGGGATTTTGCAGCTGTCAGAAAGACATAAAATATGTCCGCAGCCGCGAAAAAAACATTGCTATCGAATAGATCATAGTCACATACATGCATCCTTCGCTGATCTCACGTCTGACAATGAGTGAGTGCGATTTCTACTTTTCTCTTATACTTCTTACTTTGTCTACATATAAATGCAATGTTTTCTGTAGTTTAGCACAAGATTAAAGCATTAGGCATCCATTCAATTTGGCTTCACATTCACTTAACTAACCCATAAGTCTTTATTAGTTTATGTATTTCATAGTTTTGTAGATAATAATAATATTACACATATTTACTTAAGTAAACAAGCACATTTAACCATCAGAACTTACATACTGGCTAGCATATTTTAAATTTACATCTAGCATTTAAGAAATTCGTAGTCTCCTACTTACAATACTATATCTATGTATATCTGCACTTATTAAATAGGAAAACTTTCCAACATCATAATATCACTGTCTCTGCGACATAATTTGATTTGCTTCTCTTCAACTGTCTACACTGACGCAACTGGACAGCTAAAATACCACAAGAAGAGACAGAAAATAAATATACGAAAGCACGTACAATAACTCCCAACCATAACGGAGATGCGATAAGATGCGATGGTATCATAATTACAAAATATTTCTTTGTAAACCCTCAAAATCAATTTATATAAATATATAATATTATGACATAAATAACAAACCGTGGAACCGTTATCACTCATTCATAATTTCAGTATTATTTAATAAACATCGCCTCAATAATACGTCTAATCATAGCTAATCCTTAGTAGAAGTCAAGTAAAGAACAAAAATGACATTTTATATATGTACATTAAGTTTAGCCGCTACATCAGCGTAGTATAGTGAATTAATAAAAAATAACTTTTGAAAAGTGTAGTAGAAATATTTATTTCTATATGCTCCTTAGGTTATTTTAATTTCTCATCTTACATAGGTATTCCTATTATTTTTGTCTCTGCAGGATTATTGTACTGAATATCGAGTTCCAAAATTGGCCATAATACCATATTTACATAACAATAATAACTCACAGTTCATTCTTTCAAACTGATTTTCATGTGATAATATGTCGAAAGAGATTGCAGATACAGATTTGTTAAATATGTATATTTTATAAAAAAGATAATATGCTTACAGATAACGTGAGAAATTAATCTAGTAAATTACTTGTAATTTAGTAGGGTATGATTATTAAAAATGATGATAATACGTAGCTTAGTCAGCATCTTAAATATTTGATTAAACTTGTTTTCTTGATGGAAGGATTGACATGCTACAAATACATCGATTATGTCTACCACTCGAAAATCCCTTACTAAGCTTTAAGCTAAATAGAAGTAAGTAGTACTATAGTATTTTGTTCAATAGGTTTCGCATATAAAAAATACGCAAGCATATAAGATTTGTGGCACTTGCACTTACGAAATTAATTAAATTAGATATTATCTGTAGATGTGTTGAGATAATTACGCTTGTTAGTTGAATCAAAATTAAAATGAATATCATTCAATGGATAGAGTTCCTCTTCTCAAGATGTAATCATGCTGTGATCATGAAGAAATCGAAAATTCATAACAGATTTAATAAGTGTACAACAAATTAAACAATTTTAGGTAGATAGGTGCTACACTTTGTGCCGTTTATGTGGAGTAGAGATATTCTGTTTTTGATGTGTTATACTTTCATGGATTGTGTGCACCTGTTTATTAAGTAATTTGTGATTATGATAGAGTATGTGTGTAAGGAAGATATGATCCGTAACTAAATATAGTGAATTAATGCCAAGTTTGTAATCTATAGGATTGTATAAAATATGAATAGCGTAAAAGCAACGACTTACCTATACTTACCTATATAGTGTATTTACCCAAGCTACAAGAACTAGAAATGAAGGTAGCATAATTGATTAACTCCATTTTGGCCCGCCCGAGTGTGCAAGGCTGGCTTATGTAATCTCAATGTCTGTCTGTGTCTGTCAGTGTGTCTGTCATCACAGTAACTCACGAACGCGTCGACGTAGGATGATGAAACTTGGTATACAACATGTCCTTGATATGAATAGGAACCCTATTAAAAATGTCCAAAATTGCCTTCCGGAAAGTTGGTATGCGTCAGAAAAAAAAATACAGAGTAGAGGCAGCGTTTTTCGGCCTCCTGCCGTTAAAGCCTAATTAATAATTACTAAGTGTACACATTACAAGTTTAGATTATACATCATAAAAACCATTTAACCAATACAAATTAATATGTGAGATTAATGAGAAAGCATTGAAGGCAATTGCGACAATTGTTTGCATTGAAATGATAGAAATTCGATTAGGAAAACTAGAAATGAAAGAGTAATTAAAATGAGACATAATCGGAGTAACGGGAAAAGTGCAGTAATTGTGATAATCCCGTCCCCGCCCGAGTGCTTTGTAGGTTTCCGAAAAGCTTCTCGATCGCGTCCAGCCGACAATATATTATCCCAAGTTTTCCATAGTCCCATTTGAAGAATTCGGCTAAAAAGTTGTCCAAACCTTTCCGACAAATGAGAATGAAAAGTTATCGTGTCCCACGAGACATACCATGTCTTGACCACCATTTTACACCGGACATTTGGAGTTATGCTCTCAATTCCAGTGATTATGTTAGGTGCAAGGTGTAATTGAACTACGTAAGTCAAATCGTTTGGAAACTGTCCCACACAATATCTCGGATCGGGATGATTACAACGAGTTTCTATTCTACAAAGTTTAGAAGCATTCATCCCCGAAGCTGCGTATATGGATTCTTGCGCAGCCAAAAATCGTTTCATTCCTTTGTCATCCCACTCAAAAGTTTGAAAACCTTGTTGGAATAATAGGTTGCCATCGGAAATCCTGTCAGGTTCATAAGGCTTTATTACATTGCTGGTGAATTCTGCGGAATAAAATTGTTGTACGACGACCATTGCAAGAGAAATGGCAATAATGACATTTCCACTTTTGGTAGTTGGGGGAAGTCCAAAAATTTCCCAAAGGACGCTTAGACCAAGCCACAAGCTTCTGCGATAAATGGATACCACGATAATTATGACTACGATGCAAAGCCATGTACTCTTATCAAAGGGTTGGGCAACTGATCGAGGAATTATTTCATGGTTGTAAAATGGCAGTGATAGGCAATACATAAAATTTAAATTGTTGATGCGCACGATTAGAAGTGTCCCGTCCTGTTCGGCTTTGCTATTTGGGAGACGATTCCAGTTATTGGTATCTGTCCAGAAATTTTTTGTATATTAAATAATTAAAGCTGCAAAGGTTTAAAGAAAGCTATTTGCTTTACACTATTGTGAACAATAGTCACTAAAAATTACGTTTACGGTGTTTTTATAATTTTTATTCTTACAATTAGAAAACTACACTGAAATATCTTTGGGGTATCTCACCATTTGGTAAAGGCATTTCGCATAAAAAGCAAAATGCCAGTCTTGGTCTGGGTATCTCGCTATTAGAAAATGTAAAATTCATTAAATTGGACATAATTCCTAATAATACTTTCCCAGTCCAACTGTACTCCCAAGTTTTCCACATTTCGGCCTCAGAGTCCTTGAAATAACGTTCGTCTTCAAATTTAACTCCTGGGGAAAAAGCCATTGCACCATGTCCATCCGAATTTGCTTCAAAAATCAACGCTTTCAAATTTTCCAGTATGAGCTCTTCATTAATTAGAAAAAGTTTATCTTCACACAGAAAGCAAACGATGAATTGTAGCTGCTCAACTAATAAAATAGCTTTTGGGTGAAAATGTTGAAATGTTTCACTCCCAATCTCATTTCGCAGCTCAGCGCTACTAATATTTAGGAAATTATCAGCTCGTTCTTGGAAATATATAAAGAATAAGGCGTATTTGGAATTGGAGTAACCAGATGTTGATAACAAGGTCGCTAATGTTTTTACGTTTGTTGTAATTATAACCAAATGAGCACAGCCACCTTTGGGATTTAATAAGCGCAAACCTCTCCAAATATTGGAAATATCTTTATGTCTTTTTGTCCGTGTTGTGAAAAGGAGCGTAATTGGATTTCGATTTAGATATTTCAACAGTGTAAATCCATTGTCGAAAAACATATGCACTGTACAGGCAGTAGGTACCTCGAAAAGCGAAAGGCTATTCCCAAATTGCTGTCCACTGGTCGCTTTTACTACAACATTTTGAACCTGTGGCAGCGATTTAAATACCATTTCTGTCATTCCGAATACATTCAAACGAGAATGGAAAATAATTATTAGAAACAACCTCCTCGTTGTGTAAGTGTAACTTATTTCAATCATGGCAATGCAACGTAATAATTACGGATATCCTAGTTTTCTTTTGAACGTGTAGATTTAATTTACACTTGCTTAAATGAGTAGGCCGAAAAAATAATTTATTGTGTACGCCTAGTTAATTCGTTGCAATATTTCAATTGAACAGATAGAACGGGTACTATGTGTCTTGCAAAGACAGAAGTAATAATATTTGTGCAATACAATGACAGACTATTTATAGATAGATGATCGAAAAAGTAAAACTCCGGAATCCCTTCAAATCAATCGCTCTTACACTCAATCAAATGTTATGCCAATTAGCTTGAAGTTATGTGTTACAATGCAATGCAAGCTATTATATAAGCAAGTTGCACGATATGTTATCCCGGCAAGCAAAGTGTGGAATTCTTTTCTATTTAGCCATGTATTTAACCATGTAGGTTCTGTCAAAATTAAACGTCGCTTCACCCAAGACTCGTTAACTAAATACTACTTAACGAAACTATTGGCGATACTTCAAATACCTATGAAAATTGAAAATGTGTTTCTTTGAGACAAGGGTAATTAATTATGTATGCATTCGTAAATTTTCATTCAAGTTATGAACGAATAAAGCGAAACGAACTCCAATCATCGCATTATAATGCCAACAATGATTTTGCTGTCATAAACTGAGCCAACTATTAAATATACATCGTTTTAACTTAACACCTAGTGCACTCCACCACTCTATCAACAAACTGTCAATTTTTAGCCCGCCCGAGTGTTCAAGTCTTGACTTATGTAATCGCAATGTCTGTCCGTGCGTCCGTCAACAATTACTTCCGAACTCATTGATACAAGTTAATATTCTAAGGGAACTTTAGGAACTTACTCTCTTAAACGAAAATGTCACATTCAATAATTATTCGTCGGTCTGAATTAAATTCGTGAGTGCGCAAAGAGACCAGTTATTTAACAAACTATAGAAATATGTCCGTTACTACAATTTTTAGCCTTTTAAGGTGGCCTTGATAAGGGCTATGTTAAACTACGGAAATTAATATAAACATCGAGTCCTAATTCAAACCGCATTTCTGAAACGATTCTTTTCATTTCCATAAAATTAGTTGTAACTTATGCAAGCCATAATTAAATGTTTTGAATTTTTAATGAGTTTCCGACAGTTTTAAAATTTAGCTTAAACTTTAAAACAATCGGAAACTAATTGAAAATTCAGAGAGCTTCGATTATAATTGGTTCACCACTGTCCCATTTTCAACAAAATGCCCTAATGAGACTAATGACTCGACTCATTTATATTACATTATTAGTCTCCAAATCTGTGAATTATATTTTAGTATGTGTGCTGTCAGTTTTTTTCCATATTTTTCATGCAGATTGCAAATACTCTCACTTACGTACTTAGATAATATACCATCATGGACTTAGAACTTAGAACTCAAGGTGACTTAGAAGTAGGATTCTTAGTAATGACCAGAATGAGAATATTGCTTACCGTTAATTTAAGCCACTTTGAAATTCTGAAACTGTAGTTTCTCAGTTTTGTCTCTTTAAAGACGGAAGTATTATTGTAATGTAAAAATACTGTAGAGAATTTTAGAAACCTATTACAATACAAGTCTTGTATTTTAGTTGTAATTGGTCGTATAAAAGTGATAAAGTGATAATTGGTCATGAAATGCACCCCAACATAGATCTTATTAATGTTGTCTGCCAAAAATGAGGAATTATTTTATTTCACACTATTTTGCTTAAAATATCAAAGCCAGTAGATAGGTGTAGATAAATAGGGAAGTATTTAATTAGCTGGTTATTGATTCAGCAGAGACATACTTACTTGGTGAATTATTTACTCCACTGTTGAGTTGGAATGATATGAAATGGCCAATTAACTGTTTCGCATGCAATTAAGCATTAAATTAAACCTAATTATTTAGCCGCTATTTTTTAGCTCTCTTCCATTACACACGTAAGATTGGTAATAGGACAAAACTTACTTCTCGAGTTAAAAATACAATTTTTCGTATATCATTTACAATTATGTAATACTAATTAGTATTGCTTGAGTATTTTGTGATAAGTAAGTAGTAGTAAGTAAGTATACTTAATAGTAGGAAAACATTACATTACTGCAGTTTGCAATAGTCAAAATCTGCATTGATAATAATTCGTTTGGTGATATCTAAATTCTAAATGCCAGTTTGCATAGTGCACTAAATCAGTAATACAAATAAAGGTTCTTTTAAGTCAGTAATTCTGTTAATGAACTCTTTCCTGCCTTGTTTAGCAAAATTTCTTGCCAAGTTAATAATAAATATGTGACAGAATATTAGTAATTAAAATATTTATTAAATTGTAGTGATAATGAGTGGGTATACTGTACACGATTTCAAATTAATCGTAACTAAAAGGAAATTACACTGAAAATGATCAACATCTTTATGATTAATAAAACTAAAATGACGGTAATTAATAGACAAAATTTCTTAAATTTTGTAAAGAAAACTTAATAGTTAATAAAAACACAATATTTTAAAACGCTAATCTAAATGAGCCTTCAAACATTTAATTGCCCCACTCTAGTGTCTTGTTACTTGCATTCATTGTGAGATTAAATATTAGAGTTATGACATATTTGGGTGATACGCCAAAATAAAAGTGCATACACACATACACGAATGGCAACACATAAACGTACTTCAGCTAGAAGAGAAGAAGCATAAAATCTTTATACACACAAGGTACGTACAACCAACTAACAATAAGTACGAAACTCGCCTACTCAATACATTCGTTATATTTATGTCAAAGTACATATCTAATTAGTTGCTATCTTACATTACTTTACTTTTAGAGGATCGACATTCTCTCAATCCCTCTGTTACCGTTACGGTATGTGTCATGTCAGATCTGACTGCTTGGCTTGAACTCTGACTTGATTGAAGTACATGTATTTCTCTGTTGAGTCGAATAACGACGTCACAGTAGGTATTATAAATAATATTCCATACTGATACCGTACAAATAATATCTCTCTCACCCCATAGACTACAATATTTTATACGCAAACACACCTGCCAAAAGGATATTTGTTTGACTGAACTTATGAAATTACATTTTCAATTTAGATCACGGCTATAAAACTCCTACACACTGTGCAGGTAACGATAAACAATTAGCATTTGGCAATTTTGAGTTATGAACTGAATCAAACCAAGTCAAAAGCCAAGAGACTCAACTCAACTCACTTGCAAGAACGTCATTACATTCACCATAATCGAAATTTCACTTTTATGACGGTCCAACAGGAAATTGCACAGAAGATACATAGCACTTTGTGCAAATGTTACATAGGCAAAAGCTAAAATGGCACAGGTACATACCTAAGTAAATAAATATTGCATTTAAGCTAAGAATATCTATTTATAGTATACAGTATTGCTTTTAGGGCTCAGTTTTATTAAAAAGATTGTGTCAAAACGCATAAGAGCTTAACTTAACTTAATTCGTTGAATATGGACGCTATTAAGTTAATGCATCATAACTTTCTACTGCATGCCTTCTACAGATATTCACTTCTGCTGGGTGTTAGTGTTGGTGTTGACGATGAGGACAAGTGTGTGACAGATGCGTTATAATAATTTTCGCATACCAGTACAAATGTGACTATGAGGCATATGAAGATAATTGTGAAAAAAGATGCACGTGTGGCAACATCACTTATCTTAGAAATAATTATCTTATGGTCATCAACGTGTCGCTTCATCAAAACCACACTCTTTCTGTCACAATAGCTCTAGCCGGACCATTATTATAATTTTAATTGTAGACAATTGCTCAGAATTTTATATTCTTTTCATAGCCTATTATTTTCCCTCGTGCCGTAATTAATTATGAACGCAGACAGGGACCGAACAAATAAAAAATTCTGCACCACCACTTTGACTTAAATGGCTCATTGTAAATTATTTAGTCTTCTGGTAAATACTGCACTATAGCCAACTATGCAAAACACAATTGCAGTAATTTAACTTAAGCTTACGCATTCGACATTGCCATTACATGTATTTTATTACTATTTTAACAAAGAAGGGCATTAGATGGTGTATGTGAACTAAACATGATATTATTCTATTATGTTAACTCCTACATAAATATGTACTAATAGCAAAATAAGAAAATACAGAAAAAAATTAAAAAATATGAGAAAACCTAATATTTTGTCGGTTTAGCTAATGCAATGTTACCTTAATCTTAATCCTACATGTAAATTTGCGTAGTAAGACAATACAATTGAACTGTAGGCTAAACAAATAGCATATAATGGAACCTTGATTTCCGTTTCCAATTATTTTACTCTACGTTGATATGTCCATGGGCTTTTCCAATTAGGAATGAGCGACCACAATGCATAATTAAGCCATATATATTTTATGTCTCTTTTAAGATGACGAAACTCATGTGGCTTGCTATCAGCGAGAAGGCAAGAAGAATCTTCACTTTAATGGATGTCCATCTCCATCTGCACATCGCAAGTTGTTAGAAATGTACATACGCCTATTCCGAAGGATTACTTATTATATAACTATCTGTAATACTATAACTAATGCAGATATAATAATGTTATGTGCCATGTCACATTATGTGCAGATTTCTATTAAGAAATGAAATAAACACACATTCCCTATTATATAGCATAAAACATTACAACTATAACCACATTACTGAAGGTATGGAGATAATTGTAAGGTATTTTACGGACAACTGGTTGAATGGAATTATTCGAGATATGAATTATCTGTATTTGGATGCATGGGTCCGTAAAGTCTGTATCTCTAGTATTATTATTGCATTATGTATTCTTGCATTTCAGTTTCTGTTCGCAATCACTCACATCCCCCACAAAGAAACTCTATTTCACAATAACAGTTTAACTCATTTGATATTTGATATATTATGAACATATAAGTAATAAATGCTATAATATACCATTAGCATCATGTGCATAAACATGTATACACGCCAACTTAACTTTACTGGAGACCATAAGTAGATATTCCATTTAGATTGTGCATTAAGCAGTAATATTCTACCACCTCATTATGTACATGGAAACAGTACATCTGCTGACCATTAACAGGCCACCAATCTCTATTTACTTACCATATGAATCATCTATTACATTTATTTATTCTGTCACACGTACTTATGTGAATGTCATTTGTACAAAGTGCGTCAATTAAAAACCTGCTTATTGCCATAATGCAAACGTAGATGGTTATATGTACAAACAATTACCTTTATTATCACTAGTATTTATACTTATTTATGATACGCTTACTGTAGAAATGAATTGCTCTAGACGCACTTTATGTTTACTTTACCTAAGTAAGTACATATTAGCTAATAGTATTTCCCAAGATATTTACTTACCACAAAAGTACATATTATTACTAAATCTATACCTACACGACATGCAATAATGCTAAATGACACTACCATCCGACATAAATATGTGATACGATCATCAGTAGTTTATAAAAAATAAAAATGTACCTACGAATCTCAAAAATGTATTATTAGGTATCTGTGTCTAATAATTTCGGGGGTAATGATACAATAGCAAATTGTATGCCAAAGTTCATATAAGTAATTACATAATAAGCAACAATTTTTACACATAACTTTTCATAATACAAGCGTTGGTGACCTTTTGTGTACATTTTGCCTTTAATTTAGACATTAAAACTGCATGCTTGAGTGATATACCTTTCTACAGCATACCCGTTATGTGATAACTAACTAAAAGGAGAATTGCTCGCAATAAAAATTACAATTTCATGTATACATTGCTATAAAAAGGTTTTAATTTTGGCTTCTGGTTTGTCAGAGTGGAATAAGCAAGACTGCAGTATGAAAGTATATTATTAAAATAGGAAAGTAGGCATTAAATTTAAGTAAATACCAATGTGATTGCAAATGTTTCTTTAAGTCGCGGAAAATAAAGTTTTGCAAATGGGTTTATGGTCAACACAACACGGTAGTAGTTCGAAGTTCGAATCGAAATCATTTTGTGTTCTTTGATGCATTTCATACTAATACTAATATGTAATATGCAGACATGTATTTTTTTAGCCTACTGAATGTACTTAAATGTAACAAGTGTAAGTATCAGTTCTAGTCATGACCCCTCCACCAAACAATAGTGCATGAACGACATCAACGATTTTTAAAATTTGAGGTCAGTTCTACCAATGCATCTATCAGGAAATATTGGCATTGGCACGACATATTAATTCAACTGTACTTACTTTTTAGGATCCATGGGATGATCTTCTTACATTTCTAAATATTTTGATTTTTTCCTTAAAACGGCAAACTAAGTGAATTTTTCCATGAAAGCCTCAACCTAAATTTTTCCATTACTAAGGATATTAGGAGGATATTTATTATTATTATACAACATTATAAACAGTCCGGCTAACTTTGGTGGCTTGGCAGTTTTTGAAAAAGCTACACAGTTTTAGACGAACTCTCTGCCATTTTAAAACTTCTGTCTAAAGCTTTCTCAAGTATCTTTTATTCAAAATTTAAAATTACAGATAGTCATTGTTATGTGCCATTTTTTATATCTGCTTATTATGCATTATCAATATAATTGCATGCTTATTTTCCGAAATCTAAGCTGCTTTAACGTTGATAATTGACCAAGGGGTCTTGACGGTCACTGATAATCATTGTATTCTGTGTACATTGTGTTATAAAAATAGACTATTTCATATCCGTAGTAAGTATCTGTTCTGCTTAAGAAATAAATACGACTTATTAAATAATTACCGATACGGCATCATAAGGTTTTCCAATGTACGAGTATTTAGCGTCTTGATTATAAAGCTGTCATGAAATCAATGGATAAGGAAACGAATGGCCTTCATTGGCAGGTAGGTACAACATTGACAAGACAGCAAAGAGCCCAGCAACTGCTAATTATGGCTTTGATGACTATGCATGACTGAGAATTGGGTGCATGATGTCATTTTTAGGAAAAATTCTGCTTTACAAACGATTTTTGTTCTATTGAAAATTAATTGATTCCACTTTGTTCAATGAAATATGTAGTCTGTAGTCTGTATATATAGAAGACATCCAATTATGCTTCCCATAGCAATGCTTACGTAGACTACAATATATAGTACATTATATTAAAACAATGTATGTAGTATCTGTACAATTACCTACATAATATATAATATTTTGGTTAAATACATACAGTTACACTGTGGTATGCGAGCAAGCGACATTTTTGGTATAACATCTTATTAAATATTCATATTGACTAATCGTAACGCAAGTGTTAAGGTTGAGATGAGATGCACATTATGCGACAAGAGAAGACCAGACCAGCGACCACGACCAGACCACTAAAAGTAAATTAAACTGTGCATACACTTAATATAATGTTAAGTATAATAATATAGTTTTCGCAGATGTATCGTATCAGTATCAAGTATGAATATCTTGTCTTGTCCACAAAAATGTGTGTAACACTACAACTTTGCCATGATGATTGAAATTGATCTATTCATACAGATAAAAGTTTAGCCTGTTGCGTTGTGCTCTGTTGTATGTAAGTGTGTACAATGTACAAGTATCCATTTATACGCATAAAGATAGAAATAATGTTAAGCTTTGATTGTTGTGGTGCAGTTGAAAAGTTTTTCATGGGGAGAGGCTCGAATAGGTCCAATGAAATATGCAAAGTAACTAATACAAGGCTACCTTGATTGACTTGACTTGACCGACTAGCCCACAGCTAGATAAAAAATTTCAAAAATACATATTAGGACAGGACACTGCACAACATTAGAACATCGCATGTATATCTTTTTTCCTCTTTTCTATCTACGTAGATGTAGCGAGCTAAATAGTAATACTTTATGTATTATTATACAAGATAAAATTTATCTGACGATGAGTCTGTCTATCTAGAGCTTGCACGGAAAACATATTCCAAACCAATCTGCCTGTGTGAACGTGGACGTGGACTGAACTTCTATCATAATAATTAAATTACATTTACAATGGCCCTCATATCATATCAATTGCTTATAATCTTATAAATCAGTTTTTTGAATAATTATATAAGTAATTGAAAATGACAGGCGACAAAATCACAAAGTAAAAGTAATGATTGAGATTGTCATATTATTATTCATCTGGCTCCTTACTACTTACCTACTATTAGTAATACCTTTATTCCTCTCTTTTAATAATACTGTCATTTATGCAATCATATATTTATTAGCACACAAAACTGTCTTAGATATCCTAATAAGTAGTAATAAATTTGAAAGTTGTATTCTATGGATTATGGATTCACAAATCAACATTAACACATTGGATTATCTGTTATTACACAATGTTAAATTATTAATAAATATTTACCCATGTTTCAGTAGAATTATTTAGATAAACATGATTATTTAATTGTAAAGAATAATAAAATAATCTTGTGCTAATATTTTATTATCTTTACAATCCCATCAACACTAACATTAATCATTCACGTTTGGCAACGTGCTCATTTGAAGATGAAATGATTGTATTGTAATGGGAATATTGTAATAAGGCTTAAGAAAATTCATGTTTTATTATGTATTTGGGTAACATGGTATAACCACACTCGTATCTCAACACATTCATCTTCATTTTAATATCGTATCACTTTTGCATTGCGTTCATCCATAAATAAATAACATGGTGCTTATACTATACTAATGCAGATCATCCCTCTAAATAATATTATTACGTGGTGGTGGGCATTATTGCAAACGGGTGATCTAAGCATTTAGATTCCACTGCACACCACAGACTGTAGTATATAAAATTATAGTTATTTAGTGAATAGAGTGCACATTCGTCCAAACAACCTAACATTTAGCAGTAAAGTTATAAAAAATGAATTTATTCCAAATGTCTACTAGCTAAAAGTGGATTAGAAGGACAGGAATGATGTAGTAACAATGTCACAAGTATTTCATTTATTATAAGAAACGTTCAGAGGACCAATTTTTAAATATATTGTAAATATTGCTTCGCATAAAATTTTTTCAGGATTGGATTGTTGTTTCTTTTCGAGAGATTGATACAGCATCATATCAGTAATACAGATAGTAGTCATCTTACTAATATAGGGGAGTTGGCTAGGCAGTAGGCCAGAGATCTCTTTATAGAAAAGCAAAAGTCAGCGTACAGGCGGAGACAGTACAACTTTTAACAACAATGACAAGATCTACAAGCTCATTATTATGATCATTAGGGTGTTTAATCCCGTCAGTCGTCCATCATGTCTACATCAGCTATGTAGTATGTTTATAGCGTCATCTCATCGTCGTCGTCGTCGTCACAGTACTTACATAGTGTACTAGACTACATTTCTTGTTGTTACTAGGTAAGTACAGTGTACATACTACATACCTGCTACTTTTTATAATAAAGTTATGAGAGGGTGTCTCCAATTAAGTAAATATGACTGGAATTTACGAGACGACGTAGGTTTCTGTTGTATTTATTTATGTGTATGTGCTATTTAAGTAATAAGTAAATTATAATTATTTCTAGAGGAATCTAGTTAGGTACGCAAGTACGCATGTAAAGGTATCTTTATCTACTTGACGCGTGAAAATATTTATGCATCTGTTCTCTTTATAATATTAAGTAAGGTAAGAATCTTTACTTTAAACTCCTATGTTAATCTTAAGCCCTTCCATTACTTATAACTTATAATATATAATATTCACATTCACATACATTCTAATATGAACAAGAGATTATACGGATAAGGGATAATCTTAATTCTCACATAAAAAATGAGGGAATTGTCATCATCGTAATCAACAGGAGAGAAATATCTTTCCAATGACACAAATGTGGTTTTTTCTAAGTAACTAAAGTGCAAACGTTCAAAGTCTGCAGATACACCCCCGCATCTCCAATCTCCATCAGAATCTTCTGCATGAGTAGTGACTTGTGTTGCGTTGAGTGAATTGAATTGGATTGCCAATTTCCAATCTCAATCAAGACTAACAAACAATAAGTAAATCAGACACAGGACCCAATCAGTTTTCTTTTCGAGTTACTTACACTGCTCAACATTAGCATTATGTTGAACTGTATTTTATGACAATGACAATGTTGCTATGTTTATAGTTATAGTTATAGTTATAGTTATAGTGCGATATAGTAAATAAGTAAAGCTATAGGTACTCCAGGTGGGCATCCATAATCTACATCCACACTGCATAAAATATGTTCTTAATCTAATCCATAGAGAATAAAATTTCAAACTACTTACATTTACCATGTATTTAGGATCTACACATTAGCTAAGTATAATGCATGACTATGACAATGGAAATGCATATTATCTGTTAAGCTACATATATACAATACTACAAGAGAGATGAGTGCATTATAGAAACCAATTTTAGTTAAGAAACTAAAACGATATAATCTTCGAACCATAATTTAATAGCACAATTTAAATCAATGTTATATAGATAGAAGATGTCTACATAACTAAAGTGAAGTGACATACATACATAGATACATACATACATAATATGTACACAAACAAACATAAAACACAAGAGAAACTACCTGCAGGTACTACACACTGCTACACATAGCACATCACATACAAATAAAATGCAAAACTGATTGTAACTGAGTGAGTAAGCAAACAAAACCCACAGAACAACTGACAATAAAACAAAACTAGCATTATGCATACGATGATGCGATGTGTTCATTTTCTATGAAGCTCCTTACAATATCTTAGCTCAACCTCCCTACAGAAAATCTGCTCTATTATTTTATCCCCATTAGTTTGCTTACTAAATTACCAAGTAAAGATTGCGTAGGTACATCCAAACTCAGAAAGGACCAGCGACCCAACTAGCATCTGACTAGGTAACCTAACTAAATAACCTACAATGCAATAATACAATCAACAAGAATACTTTAATGGCCGTATTTTCTGCTCTTGTCACTGAGGGACATGCACTATGCACATACAACGATTAAGATCTCGGGGGGAAATTATGCTACATAAATATCTTACAACCTAATTTACAATGACAAAATCTTCAGATCATTAGTATTTACCCATGTGCTTGCACAAAAAAGTAAGGAAAGATTTCACCGTATAAACAAATTTCTCCCTGGCATAAATACATATACACAGATTATTTAGAAGTAAAAATACTAATGTATTGGCCAAAATTATAGTTATCAATCGTCCAATGCAAATAAAGTAGAATTTTTTAAATATATATTACAGACCAATAAACTAAATATACACAAATTCAATTAAGAAACCAATGATCTGATAGTGTAATTGTATTTATTCATGATCATTGAAAGTATATAATTATAATCCTTTCTAAAAATTACAATTCTGGAAATCGTCTCCAAGTTGAAGAGAACTTCTTGTATAATAGACATATTTAGGATTACACGGTGTCGAGACTAAGCTCCAGTACGTTATACTTTTTCTACATGTTGCATTAGCAAGATAATATAGTTCTGTAGTATTTAGTGCATTAGTGCAGAGACAGAAAAGAAGTTCATATTAATCATGTACATATGTTGACTGTTGAACAGATAAGTTATAATGCTGTGAATGTTATGAATAGTTGAGATGAGACAAAGGAAAGGGCAGGTATGTGTATATGTAAAATGTAAGTAAACGGATGAGCTGAGAGTTTGGTTATTTAGTAGGGAATAGTTAGTTCCATTTTCATAATGATATTAGGTGGTATTTAGTATAGTGATTTAGCATTTAGTGGTTGTATAGTATATAGAGTGGACTAGTGGAGTGTTAGTGTTGTTTGGTATTTTTACACGAGTCAGATCCCAAATACAATCAATGTCAGGTGAAATGGGTTGAGGAGAGGAGTGAGTGAGCTAAGCTAAGCTAGCTGGTCGAGTCGACTATTCAAAAAAAGCCAAAGCTAGTTGAGTTTGAGTATATACGATGTTGTGTGGTGGGAGTACAAAACCCAAAGACGCCTACACTCTCAGAAATTAAAAGGAGAAAGCCTTACGAAGAGCATTGGGTAATAACAATCAGAATCAGGTAGTATTGCCGTATATGGCAATCGACTCTTGTCTTGTCTTCATCCACGTACATCTCCGCACAACACACAGATACTTACTTACAACAACACAAACCAAAACTCACCTAACCTCACTCACTCACTCACAGAATCTCAAATCTCTCAGCTAAAACCTAACGTAAGACGTAAGCTAACTAAACACACACACACAAGTAGATAAAGTCAAACGTAAGCTATACACTTCTTTACTTACTTTATTTTATCGCTAGCTGCTAGCTTCTCAGCTCTCAAGTTTCAGACTATTTATTCTCCAAGAAGAAGAAGAAATAATGAAACCATCTGCGATTTCTCATAATATTTATTCTTCTCTCTATCTCCTATCTATCTCTCTAGCTACACTTTTAATGTTCACTTTGTCTGCTCTTGGCTTTGCCTTTTCGATTGGTTTGCGTCGTTGCTGCTTAATGCAATAGGTACTTATGTACTTATGAACAGATATATGTTAGCCTTAGTTAGTTAGCTTGCTTGGCTTGGTTTAACAATGGAAAGCCCATCTGCATACACACAATTTATCCACCACCGGAATAACTACATAACTACATCTACTTTTACTACTACACATTCTACTCCCATATTATGTGATGGACTATGTGACTGCATCTCAGAAGCCATCATACTATTCTATTTAGGATACACTGTGCAAAGATAATCTATTACTATACATACATACATACTACAGCTTTAGCTAAAGATTTGCAATTAATTCATCACTTATTTAGTGGTATCTATCTACAAATATATACATATATATATGTATATCTATGGCCATATGATATGAATGATAAAGATATATAATGTATAAGTACTTGTAGGTCCTACACATAATACAATATCTATATGCTTAACACAATTTCAATTATATAGATAAAATGTATTAAAACGACTGCCAGATAGATAAACGTACATAAATTCATGTAAAATATTATCTGTCGTAGAGATGGCTAGATACATAAAAGGGTATTTACGTTAGATAGCCTACTTACCACCTATTAGTAAACTTATAGCAAGTGCTGCTAATTGCACCTAAGAATATGCATACAGGTGTGTGCTAAGTAGTTAGCATCTCTCATAGGTACTTAAAATATGTAAGAATTACGTATGTACGTAGAGAGGTAGTGATTTGACTTTAATTCCCTAGTTCATAGTGCACTATTATAGAGCTAATATAGTTACATGCACATTATATATATCTGTAGCAAGCATTTTTCTGTTATTTGTTGCATTAAACAAACTTAACTATCTTTTATTTAATGTTCCTGCCTTTAAATTATCTATAGATATATCTTTCTCACCTATTAATACAGGAATATGGGGTAGGTAATGATGTATATATCTTTGTTTCTGTAGTGCAGTAGTATTCTGAGTATTTTGCTACATATTTTACTATCTAGGAATATTATGTAGAATAATATTACTCATTATGTTCAGTAGGCAACATTAGCATATCTGCAGGTAGGTAATGCGTGTACGAATGTTAGTACTAAAAGTACTTATTTAGTAGTAGTAAATATAATTTCTATGTTTTACTTTGCTAACCTATAGAGATAAGTGGCTATATCTGTATGTAGCTCACTACTAATAATAAGTAAGTGACTTTTGTCATAAAACACATGCATCCATTACATTAGATTAGAGATACACGGCTAAGTAGCTACATGTATCTGTACATGCACCTTATTATTTATATTTATAGTATGCAACAAATTTACCTTAGGTAAGTTATTTTGTTTTTGAATAATTTAACTTAGTTAACTAGGCATCATATCACATCAGTTCAGTTTTCAGTTGGTTTCGTTTCGTTTGGAGCACTTTGTCTAGCCAGAGACTTTTAGTTTTGGCATGTGAAGTGAATGTGAAGAGACTTGAGTTGAGAGAATGCAAGCTAAAGCTTAGATGCTTAGCATAAGCTATTTACTATTTACCTGCATGATCTTCAGCAGTCTTTCTGTGAATAAAAGTTGAACGTGGATGTGAATGTGAATCTCCATTCTTCTTTACCTTCTCATTCTCAGTTGGTTTGCTTTCCGTTGTGCTGCTCCGTTCTGTTCTGTCTTCCCACTTCACTATTTTCTTCTAACACTTCTACCTTCTACCTTCTACCTACAGTGTCGTAGATATATTATAATATTATAGCCGACAGCTAGCATAGACCAGAACCAGGACCAGACCACATAAGTAAGATCAGGACAGGAGATCACTCAGATCACAAGCAAGGGAAGGAATGGAATGCAATGCTAGTTTTACAAGACCTACTACTACTTAGTTAGTAGTAGAGTAGCATGTGCTTCGTTCACGTCTCATCTCATCAAGCAAAAAGTTAACATTATCAAAATCTGCCGGGTTAGTAAAATAGTCTGTCTTCGACTTGACTTATTTCTGATCTCCTGGCCTGGAGATGATCGGAAACCAAGGAATCTACAGATTTCATTTCAGTGAAACGGGAAATGTCTTTAAATGAATATCAAATACTTAAAAGATAAACGTATCTTATCTGCTTCACATATATTTGTACGTATTACATATCATGAAGATATCTTAATTCGTCACAGTCAAGCCAATATTATTAGTTAACGTTTGGTTTTCTCAATTTGTGCTTCAGTCATCCCCAGTTGACGTTGACAACTACTTTGAGCTAAAGTAAATAATTGTTGTGAGAGGAAGTTGGCCTGGGCACTCGCACTCGCCCTCCTCTGTGTGAGTGCTTTTACCATTTACCACAAAATAAGACAACCGCAGAAGACAAACAATAGCTGAAACACAATTCAATAGATATACACACTCAATATCATAGGTGTGGCCTTTGCCTTGGAATTTTCGGACCATTGCTTGTTTTTCAAGGTGGGTCTCAGCAAAAAATTATTACTTTACCTCCTTTGGGCATACTAATTATTATTGATTGCCAATTCTATCTTCGCAACGTATCCCTTAACTTTATGATTTGCTTATTACTTATCTTAATATTAGGGATTCCTTTCCCTGTCCTCTTCGCCAAATGCCGCTATCTGTATCCTCTCCTTTGTCTCCAATAATCTAATCTATACTTATGAATTTATGTAAGAGATAGAGAACTGACTCGACTGACGATTAGCTACTTAGCATATCAATTTCGGCAGCCAGCCATCGCCTTCATCAATCACAATACACAATATCCATCTAAATCTAATACGACGTTTCAAATTTGCATATTATACACTTACACCACTAATTTTGATTGAATTTCCTGCAGACAGAGTTATAGTAGCATCTAATTTCCCTAACATATTAGAAGTAAATAAGATACTTAATGTACTCCATAAATGATTTATTTAATATTCATTGCGAGAAATGTAGTTTAACTATAAGAAATGCACAACTCCTTCCAAATTCATATTAATAAGTATTACACAATACTAAACTATGTCGTTACGTATTTAAATACTTGCCAACTTAACTGAACGGACAACTCCACAAGAAATTCCGCTATCTACTTACTAAATAAGATAAGTTCATTCATAACTATCTACAAGCAACATCCTAAACAAAAGCACACTTTACATAATTACTTTCTCACACATACTACATAACAGAATTTCATTATCTCAATTTGCATCGTATTGCAAGTGCACTAATAAATATGTATAGGATAGAACTATTTATAAGAATTACGTATTTATGTACAAAGAAAAAATAATATTCCCTATGCAGATAAATTATAACAATAGTTATTTGCATATTATATAAGTATCAGGTGAAGGAAGTATCTTTCTTTTCAGAATCTATTATTAATCTTAATTAACTGCTTGTAACATATTCATTGTCAGTATATTAGTACATAAAGTATAATAATTGCAATTGATGGCATAGTAAATATGTAGTTAGTTATCTGGAAACCAGAAAAGTCATAAGTTCAAGTGTAGGTAGTATTTAGCTCTATAATAATGATACTATGCCTAGATACAGATAATTAGCATAATTGTACTAGTCAAGTTACTATATATAGTTTTCCCAGCTAGTTCGTTCGGTTCTTTTTTTCTCAAGCACTAGTAGAAATTCTCATTGTTTTGGGTATATCGGTTAAGCAGAATATTATTATTGTCTTACATAGTATCAAGTTATTCTCCTACTGACTTAACTGCTTCTGCCCACTGCATAGCACTGACAATTGACAAAAACACACAATGGGACAATTGTATGTTCTATACAGGAACTGCTGAAACGTGGCTTGGCTTGTACTCTTAAAAAGTGTCTGCAACGTTAAATAATACTGTACTCAATGTACTACAAGCAAGTGTGAAGTTGTTGACTGTGCCAGTGAACCAATTTCTAATATTTATTGCAACTCCTAATTCGGAGAATAGGTAAATAATGCCACTCTACTGATAGTTGTGAGTAGAACTTGATAAGTATGAATACAACTGATTTTTTTATCCTAGCAGGTAGCCTAGCCTACCTAATACCTATATAATCTTACACAGTAAAATCCTTTGCTCTTGAATATTTTATATGCCAGACCAGAACCAGACCAGGCAGTCCAATAGTCCAATCCAACTATCCAACTCCTGATATTGACATCTCATAACCAAACTACCATAAAAAGGATAATATTGATTTTATAGAGTAGCATCACTAATGCGTAGCTAAAACTATATTACATTATGTACATATATCAGTACATGCAATAATATATAGGCTAATGGACACGGCCAATATTTAAATAATGGTATGTGTATACTCTCTGATAATTGCAATCACTACTTAACATACAAACGCCAGGTGTTCCAATTCCAATAGTGTTGATGTTAGTGTTGAGAATCTTGCAAAGTGAGTCGAGAAGCAGGAAAACACCTATTCCATTCATGCACTATATACGATCAGTTTTTTAAATACCATATACCCTTAAATAGTCCTTTGGAGTACTATTACCGCTTTATGCGACTTTTAAACATGGACACTATTCAATTTAACATAAGTTAATTGGATTTAAAGGCCATGTTCATGTTCTTTTGGCATTCTAAGCTGAATATTCATTAAAACCTTATGCTTACTTATGTTTAGTACTGCAAATAATTAAAATCCAATTTTTAAATTAGATACTTGCCAAAATACTAACAGTGGAAAATAGGCGTAAATAAAGCTGTGACATCTTAGGAGACCAAAACGTTTTACAAAACCAATTATATATTTATTATATTATTATGATATTTTGAATAGTGAAACAGTTTTATGTCCTGTTTATTCGATAATTTACGGTACTTCATTCTCCATGAATAATTTGCGTACCTACTTATTTGTTCAGTAATTATTATAATTAATGATATGTACATGGACAGAAACGCGCAAATTTCCATGCCAAGAAGTTTTTGCGCATCTTTCTTTGCAATTGATATAAAAATATCTCTACTCTATGCCTGCTAGAATATTTTCCACATATAAAATATAGGATTCTGATATGTTGACTTGTCATACAGGTTAACGTTAACTACCTATTTAGCATAGCAGTCAAAGTCGAAGTCACATCTTGTCTGCGCTATTTTCAAGGAAACATAAATTAAATATTTATCCCTTTATACTTATTAATATTCAGAATTGTTTATCGGCAAATCGACATTCACATTTCATTTTTGTTGTCTTTAGGCTTTCAGTTAAATAATTTGCTGATCTCATATCAGGCCAAGCAGGTTATAGGCAGATGGATAAAATTATTATCTCTAGATTCAATGTCGGAAGAGGGGTGAGTTTGTGAGTTGTGAGACTGTGTGTGAGTGGGAATGAAGATTTAGGCAATTTTTAACCTTAGAGAGCTGTTGTTTTTATCCAACCCAATAATATTCCCTATCTTAACTTGTGGGCACACACACACAATTCCAATTTGCGTGTTCTTGTGTAGGATAACTATGAAGGATAACTGAATAAGCTCTAAATGTGTCGAGTAACGATTAATGGAAAGTCTGACTCTGAGTGCACCAAATTCATCCAACACAGGAAACAGTAACCTCAAATAGCGCATATTAGAGTAGGAAGTAAAGCACGAAAAGGAGTGAGAATTTCGTCTATTGCTGTAAACCAAATTATTTGCTTACATCTAATTATAAAAGATTTATACTCTTGCCTCTCGAGTACTATATTGTATCGCATCGCATACCTGTGTCTATTGATAGAGATTTTCCTGCATATGTGTGTAACGAATTTTAGCACAATTTTAGCCAATAACCTAAAAAACATTATACTTTATAATTTGGTTAGATAAGTTGTAACTTAAGTAAAGGCTGGTGGATTTGAATACTTCTGCTTTTGTATAAAAGTGTTGTATGACATATATGTGTATCCATAAGTATAATGAATTGAACTGCAACGTACACATTGATGGCGTAATCTCAACATGCAATTGACATACCTAAAAATAAAACTCATTCGCATTTAATGGATCAAATAATTTTGTTTCGTGATGTGTGCCACACGGAAATTACTTAAATAAATAAAGTAATTATGGACCTATGTACGTATTTAGGTAGATTGAATTTTCAAATACATTTTGCACCTGCATTTATCAAGTGCAAATAATAAAATAGATACATGCCTATATAGTTAACGGCACACAATATTAATGCCATCCACCAGTCGCAAGTTAACTAAAATTGTTTCAGATTCAGTAAGGAATGAGCATTGATATATTTGATTTCAAAAGACAATTAATTTCCAACAATATAATTTTCGACATTTTTTCTATTTGCTATTGTTATGGCGTAATTAAATAATAACCATAACATTATAAATGATGGGTAATAAGTCAGTTATTTATGTATCTAACAAGGGAACGTTTTGCGATGAAGCTCAGAGACAGAAATACTAATTTGGACATCCTAATTTCGAATCTGAAGTCAATTCACTGTCCAAATAACTAATGTTCCAGATATTAGGTTAAGAGGTTCTGGAGAATGGAGTACTCGCTGAATATATTATGCACAAAGAAAGAAAGTGGATTACATAGACAGTAACCTAGGCAGGTGCCTCACGCGTTCATTCTTATCAGTGGTTTTTGTTTTCAAAATTTGAAATTTCACTTTTGAAAAACCGTTGATAAAAATGAACGTGTGAGGCACCTGTCGGTATTGGTTACTGTCTACGTAATCCATTTTCTTTCTCTATGAGTAATGCGAGCGAGTATTCTATTCTCCAGAACCTCTTAACCTAATATCTGGAGAATTAATTATTTGGACAGTGAATTGACTTCAGATTCGGAATTAGCATGTCCAAATTAGTCGGAGACGATATAGTATGTGGTTTCTGTCACCAAGCTCCATGTGAAAACGTTCCCTCGTAAGTATAATTAATGGCAAACTAATGACAGCTTTCAACAGATCTCTATATTTTCTCAATTTGTAAAAGATAAAGTTTAACTTCATTTTTTCACCGTATCTTGTCTTGTAACAAGGTGCATACTTTATCTTTACACACATAAGAAAAATCTTTACTGTATTATGCATGCGTTTAAAGTTAATTGACTGAAGATTAATTATTTATTTCAAAAACCTCAATCTGCTCTGATTTCTGGCATCAGATATTATAATGATAAAACTAAAACATGTGCCAACATCTGTATAATGTTCATGAAAATTAAAGACTACATAAATGAAGGCTATTATCTGAATTTTTATTAATAAACGCTGAAACGAAACGCTAATAAATTAAAGCATACGTAGATATTAAGAGCGATTAAGTATCTTCAAGTTGTTATTTATAGAACTTCTTACGTGTAATAAATAGGTACCTATCTTTCTTATGCATACAAATCACGTAGCCATAGCCAAAGCCAGTGTTAGGTAAATAGGACAGACTAACTATCAATTTGTCAAAATACGATCTTTTTAAATGGCTCCTAACAAGTAGAGTATGAACTCATTTAGTTAAAAATTAGCTCTTCTGTGGTATTGTACGTGTTCACGGAGCTATTTCATTCCAATACAATTTAATTAGGTGCATAACATAACTAACCTAGGCATACCGTCTTTAATCTATTCAGCTTTGCGTTATATTATGTAAAAAGGATTCCTTTAAGAATTAACCGTTTGTCTTTAAAATGTTTGTGCTTTATTTCAAGTCGTGAATACAACCATCACGCTGAGGATATTACGTGCAAACGATAGTTGATCTGATAGTACAATACAAACCTGAGACTTTTTGTGAATGTGTATACAGCTATTCTAACAATAGAAAGAAAAACCTACTACTTTTACATGTAATAATGCTACTGTACTACGTTACTTTTAGCAAAGCAGTTCACGGCAAGCCTTTCGTAAAATGACGCCAGAAAAACATGCATTTTATTGCAATGGGCACTGGGTAGTCGAATAAAGCCTGTTTGCAGTATACTTTATAGCTTGCTCGATTGTTCACTAATGCAATGTGCCATCATGTTTGTACAGAATAGACAGTCTACTGCTACTGTTTCTATTTTACTGTACTTACTATGTACTATTATATCCCTAAGTATTTTACAAAGCAGATGTACACATTTCATTACCCATTACCATTACTATGATATTATGCACATTGCAAATGTGCACTAAATTACTACAGATTGTCACGGCCCAAGTACTCAGTAGATGGACGATGGGATGCACAGCTTTGTTTTGGTAAAATTTCAATTGAAACCCCAAGGTGCAGTCACACTGGCACTTTATCATTCCCTTGCCTTGCATTTTGCACTAATGCAGTAGGGGTATGTACAGTACGTAATAGTTTCGCATCTCACTTAATATAAATATTACAGATTGATATTTATATACATACAAGATTTAATACAACAAACACAATACCTAAACGATTACGTTGCACTACATTGTTGAAACTTTTGTTGTAAGTAATAATAATAATATCCAAATCCAAAGAACGGTACCAAACCACTAACATAGTATATTAATAAGAGTACATACTCGTATACTAAATATACAACTACAAACACATTTTTAATGTATTTATATGGATGGATGTAGTTATAGCTAGACCAGACCAAGCCAGACAGGCCAGGGTAGCATGTAAATTTAAAGAAACATGTATTAACAACAAAAGCCGAGTTAAATTGCATATACAGATAGGGAAAGAGAGTAGATAGATTGAGTGACTGACAATTAGATTAGACCACACTAACATGCATTACATATTACATACAATCATACAATGAGATTCAGAATCGACTTTGTATTTTGTATTGTTGTTCCCTATATGCACAATGCACCGGCATTTACAGGTAGCCACAATTAAACGCTAAAAGGTACTTATTTCTATAGATACAGTATATGTGGGCATGTTACTAATACTTTTATTAGGCATTCCTCTACTGGACTTACATACAGTAACCTAAAGCTTGTAACTTTATAGTTACAAACCCAGAATTAAGCCAAATATTACTATACAACAGGTATGTCTCGTCGTAGTAAATAGTTACTAATATAATAATATAAAACAAAGTTACTTACGATTAGTTAACTATACTATGTAGGTAGGTACCTACACAATACAAAATACAATATTTTACTCGTTTACTACACGATAGTTGAGTGGACCTGACTTGAGTGAATCAGCACGTGGAACGGATCACTCGCATTCTTTATTTGGCAGTACACTATGCAATTCACGTATGCACGCTAACTGGTACTATATAGTACCGGGTGTATCAACAATTCAGCAGCAATTACCATTATACATTTTGAAGATGCTAATCACAATCACTGCAGTCCTACAAATAAATAGTAAAGAAATTGCTATGAAGCATTACTTCAAACTAGCTGTTTGTGCAGAATATAATTTGTATCTTTAAATTTCACAAGCATTTAAGTACTTTTATCTGAATGAGAAAATTTTTTCTCTTATGTTCGTATTTTTCATTCGGAATAATTTGTAATGGAGACAAACCCTGATCGTATTGGCAATTTCAAAATATCTTTAGTTTGGGCCTCTTAAATCTATCTATTTATCCTCTATCTTACTCGTCCCAAGTAAAATCTTTTATATCACTTAATAGCATGGCCTACTGTACTTTTCCACGAAACGGTTAAAATATAATATTCAACACGTGCAAATTAAATGCGACACTAGGTATATATTTGTATCTAACAATAGGCACACATCCATCTATCAATCTCTATGCATTTACTATCCCCTCATCAACTCCTACTTAATGCTAGGTATCTGTCTATATCTATCATTGAATTTCATAGTTGTTTTAAATTGCTCTATATCTGTAATCTGTGTGTATAACTAAATATTATAAACGACCTATTCCAACACAGGTACTCACTACTCATTCCTACTTTACTTTAATTCTATTTTCTCCTTTATTTCATTTAATGGCAGAGTTACATGAACAATCAGCTTGCCTTCTATAACCAAGCCAAGCCACCTTATATACTTACCTACTAAACTTCCATGTTATTGTTAAGTTTGATGCTAGACTAACTACAACAATGCAATACTCTCTGTTGGTGTTTCCTACCATAGTATTAGGCAAAGTGGATTGACTACCATACATAGCAGGTAATGCAGTATCTGTCCAAAGTTTATACTTTATCTTCATTGTGCCAAGTTTTAAGAATAGCAGGTAGATATATTATACTCCTTTATTTATGTATGTATGTAGATATGTATATGTACATGCATAAGTACTTGTACCTTCTAAAAAATTTAATACCACATACATACATGGGTAGATGGATGCTAAATATTATTAGGCAGTAGGTGCATAGAGATATGTAATGGTAAATGATTATGCTACTATTTCTGTATATTTGTATCTGAGTCATTGCAGTAGAGAATGCAGTATGAAAGATAGTCCGCATCTGCACAGTTAGGCAGAATTACTCGTGTTCATGTTCATGTGCATGAGTATTGCTGTTTTCCCTGCATTAGCTCACTATAGTGGATTGTGGGGTAGATAATTATGAAATTTTAACAGTTGAATTTATTTTACCATCATTCTTCCAACTAAAAATGTTTTATTGAATTTCTACAGTAATGCAATTTAGTTGGAGTTGGAGTGTAGCAAGTGCATACACCCAGCCGAAGTACTCTTGAGTATTTAAATCTGTGCAGTTCTACTAAATCAAACTTGCACTGAACTGACAGTGAGTGATACATGTGTAAATCATGTTAGTCAAATCATAAGTCACGTTAGGTCAAGTCAAATGTGTTCTTGGTCTTAACATAGTACTTAGCCATATAGCAGAATTAAAAATCCTATGCAAATTCTCCTTTTATAGTTTCTTCTATTACTGTGCAGTAAATAATTTTTTTGTCACTTGTGCTTTTAATTTTGGTCTCTTATGAATTGTGCTATGTCTGATAGACTGTAAGTTGCATAAAGTGAAAATAACTACCTATAAGTGATTTATTTTGTGATGCTGTTTAATGTTTTGTAATTGAAACATATTATGAATATTAAATTGTACAGGATCTCTTAACAAAATAGTGGAAGAGTGAATCTGTGCAAACAATAACGCAAAAATGGATACAGAGGCAAGGAACCTAGTGGCTTTTCATGGATCTCGCGTTCCTGAAATGCTGGGAAATTTCCATTTGGATGACCACAATGTGGAAGAGTGGTCAAACCCTACACAACCTGGAGTCCAGCATTTGGGTAGAAAGGAAGTTGGTAAATGGATAGATCCAGACAACAATGCAGACATTCAATACCAAAAGGTAAATGCACTCAATTGTTTTCATTATTAAATTCATATAATCACATCCGTTATACTTAATTTCATAGATATGACCACATGAATTGCAGTAAACATTTTATCAACGTGAATCTAGAGCTAATATCTATATGTGTATATATTCCGCGGATTTAAATATTTATAGCGTTGAAATATTTTTAGCTGCAAACTTATTTGTATCATAGACTTAAAGTTTTGATTAGAACTAGTATATAGCTTTGCATTACTGAGGAATGTTAGTAGGATCTGTGCTATACTACATTTAAAAAAGGATAAATTGTTAACATAAAATCCAATTAATTATTTAAATGTATAACACGCATATAATGGACAGTGAATAATATTAAACAAATGAGCGAATTATGTAATCAAGTTTATTTCCTTTTACATTACAATAGCTCTAAATGCAATAAAATTGAAACGTGTTTAATAACAATTAGTAATTATGTATACAAGATCCTTCCGTCATTGGGTACGTGCGTTTTAGGTAGCAAATAAATATAGACCAATTACTTCAATGTTCTACAAGCTATGCATATGTATTTATTAATGCATCGGTATTGATACATTCATGTCGGAATTTGCGAATTGCTTGCTAGGTTTTCCCACATCTTTTATGATGTGTTCCTGTGCAGTAGTAAATTGTGCAATTGTTTGCTTGTAGAAGTGTGAGTAAACACAAAATTAAAATTCCATTAATAAAATATAATAACTGTTATTTTAATACATACAATTACATAGAACAAACCTGCAAAGCAAGGACTATAAAATTACAATAGAATTAATAACATAGGCATAGTGAATAACTTCAAAATATTAGTATACAGACAGATTATTATATTAATGCTAGTACACAGATTTGTAGATATCTCTAAATAGTACACGCAATTAAATTGTCTCTTTTACTGTTAGCTTAGCCTTAGCCGAGGAAACAATCACGACATGGTTGCTTTAAATATATACTAACTAAAGTACACACAACTATGTAAATCTCTGTAGATTTTATGCAATTGTGAATATCTACGTACAATGTGTACTTATGACAAATAATTCATATGAATTACAAAAATCCTGAGTGAGACTATCTGCAATTCTATCAAACGTTTAGTTTAATTTAGTGATCGATAGCTGTCGTATAGTTACTAAAACAATACCTTGTATGATGTAGTAAGCATGTAATATGTAATTCACAAATGTAGAAAAACATGTACACACATTAGGTTACATTACATTATATTTCTAAGCTAGTAACTCCTATTCACATGATTGTTTCTCATCAAGCCAGGAAGGGATATGACCTGGTAGGAAAATTGGATTAATACGGGTCGCACCTTCCTTCTCTCGATTGCATTACATATTTATTTACGTTCTGCATTATTTGTAAGTACGTAAGTATTAATGTACTAGGCCAATGTAATAGAATCCCACGTTATGCACAAATGCATGTAAACACATAGCTAAAGAAATGCTAAAGATATCCCCTAAAGATTAGCAAATAACATAACAGTAAGATGCAAAATAATCTACTTCTCTTTCCTTACTTTCATTCATAGTTATACTGAAAGAGCGACAAAACTAGCAATTAGTCACTCAAACTAAGAAAATAATTGTGATTTAATTTCGTAATTACATATATTTCTTGTAGTAAGTGGGAATGTTCCCTACACTCTAAAGGTAAGTAGGAAAAGCAAATCCAGCAAATTAACATTGCTAGATAAAAAGTATTAAGTAAACCAGAGTAAACCCAACACAAATACATTTAACCATTATAATTACCAATAGCAGAGACTAATTTTTATATAAATCTTTGAACTTGACTAGATCTTTATAGTAATAATTATAGTGTACAGTGTACTACAATGACGCACTATTTCTAATGAATACTTTAAAGTAAAAATATCAAAAAAAACTATCAAATCAGAGCTTTAGAAAGTTTTCGTTTTTTCCATCTTTACTATGTAAAATATTAATTTTATGATATGTTAATAATATTTTATATGCATATAAATGCATTTACATTCTTGTAAAACAATATTTATAATACGTTTTAGACAAATAGAAGCATTATATGAATTATAGCTTATTGTCATATTTTTATACAGTGCATTTGTATTTGCATTTGTTTATTATGCATTTGTTCATAATTGCTCTGAATTTATTTACCTATACATGGCAGATAGTATTTTATTAATTAGAGCAGGTAGTAATATTATCAGCTAATAGAATCTAGCTCACCGGGTATTAGCTAATTACTCTAACATTTTAATAGTATTTGTAGGTATATATAAAATCCTGCTATATAGTTTTCACACATACTGATAAGTCTGATACCATAATATATAAACTGCAGTGTGAGTGTGACTGTACCGTGTAAAGATCATCCATCCGCTAGAAAACAGAAGCAACTTTTCTAGTTCTAGTTAGGTAAGTGTGTATCAGAAAAGCCCTAAGTAAGAGTATTAGGACATTAGCAATTAATTATAATAAGTGCCGCTGACAATGAGCGTGGAATATCATGGCATTGCAATTGTGGCAGTAGAGTAGAGACAAGGCGAGGCAAGGCGAGAACAAAACATGACTTTACTTAAGTTGCTTATTATTCTAGACATATTTTGCCTTTGTGCAGAGCGTAGGTACACATTTGCGTATTAGATTGGATACATAAGGGATGTGAGTGAAGCCAAGAAGGCAGTTGGTTTAGTTTAGTCAAGAAGAGAATATTATTATTATGATATGTGTGCTCACTAAGAACAATGTGTAATGTAAGCTGACTGCTAAATAGTAGAGTATCAGTTAGTAGCAAGAGTTAAAGTTCCGAGGGCTGCTATTAAATTGTTTCATGTTTCTCACTCTGCCCAACATAATATATCATACTTAGGTACTTTGTTAGTTAGTTATTTGATGGTGTCTTTCTTGTTGTTTAATTGCTAACAGCGTGAAGAAAATAAACAGTCAGACAGGAGCAAAGAACAAAGTCGCACTGAAGTAATTCAAGGAAAAGCTCCAGACTCAACTTTTCAGATTGTTCGTTCTCATCGTCAATTCCAAGACTCTGATGACAAGTCCGGCTCTCGTGTCCAGAGCTCCTCTACTTCCTACCAAATGAGCTCCTCCAGAGGAGTTCGATCTTCTTCCAAGGTGAGACACTCACTTTAATTGTTGTTTTAATACCAATAACACTCTTTTATTGATTGTCATCATTACGACATGTAAATTGCAAAAGAATTAGACATTAGCCATGTCCCAGCTCCCAGCTAACATTAAGGATCTATGTAAGAAATCAAGTATCATTCATTTATTGTCCAATTGGCAAACAAAAAATTAAATGTGCTTGCCTTTTAGAGATACTTTTCAATTGTTAGTTGAATAAGGACTACTCATTAAATAGTTAGTGACTCCATTAGTTGTTTAATTGTTAGATATCTATGTCATACTTATGTATGTTTAGTATTTCCTTTAACTCACTCACCTGTCAATTTAAAGTTACAAATACGTACTGTCTAGTTAACAAGGATTTTATAGTTGGCTTGATGTTGATAGCAAATAAAGAAGTACAATTAATTTACCTTTGCAAAACGGGAGATGAAAAAACGATTGAGTTTTTCTTACACAAGGAAGGGAAATACATGCATTAGTACAGAATTGCGAGTTAACTATATTGAATTCATGCATAAATAAGACGATTGTAGTTTATTAGCTACTTATTTCTTTTTGCACTATGGCAAATAATGATTTAATCAGTAACTTAGGTTTCTGGTATGTGAGTGTAGTAATGTCCTAGTGTTATGATGTGTTTATAGCGTTATGTAAATATTAGCAATTTTTTCATATGCGTTCCCCATTCAACATACTGCACTTTAATATTTGTTGAATGTGAGTTGAGGCTTTAGAGTTAGTGCAAGTGTTATTAGAAATAAGAATATTATATTTGTATTGATATTCATATGCTTGGTCATCCGCAATAATAATATGTTTATTTTGAACTTAAGGCCGTACTGCATGAATTGTAGTTTATTTCTGTTTTTACACGGAGTACTAATAAAGGCACACGTATGAAGTGTAAATTACAAAGTGGAATAATTAAGAACGAAAATGTTTATGTGTATTGGATTTAACATGGCATATAATATCGATAGGATAGTAGTAAATATAAATAAATAAAATTCATAGAGCTTAGGTACCTAAGTGAGTGAGTAGAAATAACACGAGCGCGAGCGATCATATCATGATCAGAGCCAGAAGACAGTCTAATCAATTTCATTGATCTTCTACAACTACAATTAGGCATGCTTCCCTATTGCCTTACATGGAAGTAAATAAAAAAGCTAAATAATCTACGATTTGCCATTTACACAGCAGTATGAATTATCTGACGAGATTAGTTTATTGTTAAGTATACAGCGCAAGCACAATATTCACTAAAAAATAATGTGTGTAATTATTATTATTGCTCCTTTTCTTGTTTATATGCTATTTAGTGTGTAGATTGCCCATTTATGTTTATTGAAATAAAGGTATAAGGGGACGTATTGTTAGTATTTATTACAATACATACATATAAGGTAACAAGTGAATTCTATAGCCCAAACTAAATGCGAATTGAATGCATAGGATATTAATAATAATAATAAATATAAAAAATTTAGGTAGGTAGTAGGTAGTAGGTTACTACTACATTTACTGACAAACTAACAACTACTAAATTGATTGTATTGTGCTCGTGGTGTGTGCTCTGTTGTATTTGGAAACTGTTTAGAAGTTGTGTTGGACAAAGATATTCCATCAGATCAAATCAAAGTGAAGCTTCTCGCTATTTACTGCAATTGTAGACTTTTATAGAATGTATGGGATAACTAATTGTATGGTCTGTTCTATATTTACTCAAAGATTAGAATTTCTATGAAAGATTTCGCGGTTTTTAGGTATTTTGGTATGCATATGGAAAGTTTGGTGTAATTTAAAACTGAGCGAGTGAGTTTACCGTATCTGTACTATATTATGCTTAAAATTTTATGATTTTGCATACCGTTCGTTTTTGTAGTGCTAGCATTCTGGTCTGGTAAATATATATGTATGTGTAGACTGTAGACACTACTAGACTAGATTTGTTCAGCTAAAAGTTCTTTAAATATTGAAGCGTAAAATATAAAATATAGTTACCTACTAAATTTTTGCCTAGCCTGAGTGTAGTACATATATATTTGAAAAATTGCAAGTGCATCAGCATGTATCAGTTGGGCGGCTTAGGATATTATAAACCTAAGTACATTCATGAACAAGCTAACATAACGTAATGGTAATATAATTAGGTAAATAAAAATAATAGTAATAACTTAGAATTTAAGTGGAAGAAGGAGGGCAAACCTAAAGTAGAAGGAACAGCGTGTAATACACGTATTTAATGCAGCAAGATTACACGGATATGAAAATACTCATGTTTCTTACTAATATTAAAACAAAACAAACAAAACAAGCTTTAGTAAACAGTTACAAGGAGTATACTCTATAATCATAAGTTCAAAGATTCGCTTGGCTAGCTTTTAATTACTTTCAGTCAGCGATAAAGATAATTTTGCTCATTTGAAAGCTAATAATCAAAAAATACAAATAGAGAGCAGAATGTTTTGGCTGATCCAATGGAAATGCATGCAGGACAGGATACAGTAGAATAATACTTAATAATAAGTAGAATAATTTAGCTATCTTCATATCAATATCTATTTCAGAAACAAAATATTATTATTTATTGCCAGTAAATATGCCGATTGTTAGATTGATAGAGGATTTTACCACACATTTTTTTTATTTATATGTATGTATATCCCAGGAATGCGAATGCATACTAATTATATAGTAACTATTGTAACTGATATATTTTTAATTAATTTTTAAACTGTTCTCATAAATGTACAGGCATGAATACTTGCGTGTAACAATGTATGAATATTGCTGTTAAGGTGTTAAAGCTCTGTGTCATGTTTCTCTACTAGGTACTCAAGATTTTGACGTGATGTTGAGATTTTAGATTGATATGTGTGGGCAACTTGGACAGAAATTATCCATTAGACGGTTACACCATGTTACTGTTTTATTTGGCACTATATTGTACATTTAAGTGTATTGTATCCCATATACTTAGTAATAATATTTAAGGTTTTCATATATACGACAACTATTTTCCTTTTCTCATAGTGTACCTACTACTGTGCTGCACATTAATTTTAGGTAGGTATGATAAAATAATGTAAAGTGAAGCAACGAAGGTTGGATGTTTGTTTCTGCCAACAAGTATACATACTGCTTGTAGTTATGTTACATTACGTATCAAATTTAAGTTTTAACTACGGCAGAGTAAAGTACAATACGATATAATATACCTTTAGCTATAAGAGTTTTAACATTTCACGCCTTTGAGTTTGTTCGTTGGTTTCTTTGCCTTATTTTGTTAAGCGAGCAGAATAAGTATATACAATATACAATTTTACAATAGGTTTCTGATGAGAGCAATCAGCTTAAAACTTGATCGTGAATTACTAACCAACAGAGCATAGAGCAAAGGATAGCCTAACTAACGTAAGAACTAAAATAACTTATGGTAGTGTACGTTTACATTACACAAGTAGACAAAGCTAAGCTTTAATTTGGACTGTAAAATAGTAAAACCACGAGAACAAATTGAGAAACGGTGAGAGTTTTCCAATAAAAAACGGAATAATGAATGATACAAGTCATGATAGAATCTAATGCTAAATAAGTGTATATCTCCTATAATAAATGAGTAGGCATAATATTAGCTAAGAGAAGCCAAAAGGTGCCTACCTAAAAATATTAACATTCCTTGCTTACATTGTCTTAGATATAAATTAACAAAAATAGGGACTTTAAAGAACAGAAATCCAATAAAATGCCAAATATTGGTTGATGGCCAGCAGAAATCTAACGAAGAAGTGTCTATGCAATAAATTACGGTGCTTTAATACTACGTATTGTATATATTTATAGTGTGTAGTAAGATAAAATCTTTTAAATTAAAACTAACACCAACTTGCTCACAATCAAATCAAAATCATACTCATCGTCAGGGAAGGGACGATGAGAGAGGCTGATTAACATTTATTGTTCTTCTCATCTTCCCCATCAAATTCGTTGTCAGACAATTTTCAATCAAAAGGAAAATGCTATTTATTCGCTAAGAATGCATTACATCTATTTAGGAGCAGTTTTAAAGGCTGTAAAATCTCTCACTGATATTTAATTTACTTTTATAATGAACAGAAATACAAAACCATCATCGTCTCTCTTCTACTTAATACTTTCTTCAGGATTTATTTGTACCGCAGTAATTAAAACCAAGCTGATTGCGAGCATCAATAAAATGGAAACTATTGTTATATTTATATACATCTTTAAAGCTAATGAATGAAAAAATACAATTTTATACAACTTTGATAATAATATACTATCAACACAATAATATGCTTTGGCTATCTGTATATACTAAATTATATTGCCATATTATTGTATGCTACACGTGAATTGTGAATCCAGTTAAAGAATGTGAGTGAACCCATTTATGTGCATATACCTACTGCAACAGTATAATATACTATACTGATGGAAGAATAATTAGATGCTAAATATTAACTTCCCAAACCAAGATGCTCAGAAGAAAATATTATGTTGCTACTTGCTACATACTTATTCATACATAAGACAAAAATCCTATAGGTATCAAAAAATATTTTCTGGCTTCTGGTTATATAGATCATTTGTTGAATAGCCACAGTGTAGAGTGCTTCTGCATCTGTAAAAGGTGGCCAACAGTAAATCTAAATTATTGTGTTATCATATGAATGCGGATAGGTATACCTAGTTATACATTTTTGAATATCATTAATTATGGGCTGAAAACAGCGAGTATTACATATATTTGTTATGATTATGATAAATAGTCACATCCCTATGCAGTAAAGGTGGTTCAACAGTGAAGTACAGTCTTCGGAGGTTAAGCCGTAAGGGATTAACATCCTTGGAAAATTGTATATACCATCCATATATGATTTTATGGATTCGAGGAAGATTTAAGGCAGGGTGTAAGTGTAATATTATGTAGTGTGTGTATCCAAAATACAAAGACGTTTTCTTCGCCAAATATTAGGTTTAATATGCATGGTAATTCTTTCTTTATGCATGCTATGTATCTTGTAGGAACAAACCTTTCGAATTCTTCATCTCTTGCGTGTGCATTCAAGGTCAGGCCATGTAATGTGATATTAACTATGAGCACTTAAATGCAAATTCCGATGCAGTATAGTAGTGTTGTGGCACTACCGGTACCTGCATGGACAACAATATTTAAATTTACCTCATACCACCGAAGAAAATTAAAAGTTAATGACAAAATGAAAAGCATTTCGTCATTAAAGTGCATGAAAAATCGTACAATTGTTTATAACAAAGTAGTATCTTAGTATATTATGCATTTGAATTTAACAATGAAAGATAACCAAATATTATAAGATACTGATTATACTATGTCATTTAATATATGAATATTGGAATTTTATTTTTATTATTGATATATTTTACACAAAAGCCTGTCGTAGTACAAAATACAAAACTTTTAATACACTTATTACATTGAATACTTACGCGTATTAGAATACTTCTAGCTATTACATTGTAAGAAATCCAATGCACTTAACCTTACTAAATTAACTTAACTATGCGTATGTGATGTAATGTAAAAACATGTTAGGTGATAACTAACATAAATTAACACATGCACAATATTTTATGGTATAACAATATGCATAGTGTAGTTATATTTATTTACACTTAAATCAGTGCACAAGTAAATAATTAATGAAGAGAAATGTATTTTTAATTCAATTAAAATAAATAATTGCAATGTGTAAGTGTATTATATAATTATTGGAACAAAAGGAAATACAAATATGATTTTTATGTCTAAGCTATACAGTACTTAGTTTATCTGTCCAGGAGTACACGTTGCGCGGGACTGAAGTTTTCTACTTTTGGTTTCCAAAATTGCGAATGGAAAGTCAGATTTAGTCATAATTAGCATTTTTAGAGAAATTAGCACATTTAAATGGCTGGACAAAGGATTAAGATAGGCATTAGCCTACGGCATATAAAATGTGGTAGGTAGCTAATAATGTATCGTGTAGCAAAGAATGCAAATGTAAATTGCATTCTCTCAATACATAATAAGAATTAACGTGAATTGGCGTATATGTATAATTTGTATACGGTGGATGTTAACTATGAAATATATAAGGGACATGGCTATTGTTACAAGATTTTGTGTACAGACAAATGTTTCCAAAACTTATAAAAAGAATGATAATAATAATATGACGTTTCCTTTCTTTTTAGACTACAAGTAATAAAACTACCACGAAAACAGTAACTGTCAGTGGAGGTCGATCCGATGACTTTGAAAATCTTAAGGTAAGAAAAGAATAGTTCATTTCATAGTAAATACTTCACATTAGCTACATAATTACCTACTTACTTACTTTAACAATAATACAACAATCATTATCATGAGGGCCAATGCATAACATCCATCCTACTTTTAGTTTAGTAATTTAGTAATAGAATCACAGCAGCCAGCTTTGGACTTTTCTTTGTTCCACTTACTTGGAGTTGAACTGATAGACAGTGAGACAGTCTGGCAGGCAGGACGAGGCAGAGAACGTAGGAAAAAATATTGTTATGCAAGACGGACGGGCGTGGGACGGAATTTAGGATGCTCTGTAGTTTTTATGATCTTCATTCATTCTGCGTACTAGATATAATAGTATCTCTACTTACCTTAACATTACACTTTAATATTGTCAACAATATGAAATTTTAAAACTTTAATCAGACCTAGATTTTTATGTGCATAAATGATTTTTATTATACTTAAATTGTAATTTCAATTATAAATGCACAATTGAAAACAAAATCATATTTATCGTTATTTTATTGAATTTGTTAAAACCAAAGTGCTTATTACATGTCTTTGAATCATGTAAGTAAGAAGGTATATATAAAAGTGTATTCGAAAACAAAAGAAAAAAGGAATATGATTGTATTCAGTGAGCAAACTTTTAAGTTGCAGTGATTTATGGTTCTTTTACATTAAAATTTAATATAAAGAACTTCTATATGGTTTTATTGTGCTGACGATACAAAACGATCTCTTTATTCCAGAAAAGTGAGAATTTAAGGCTCTAGTAGATGATAAGTAAAAGTTTTGTTGACATTTAGCGTAAATGTGGAAGCATGCATGTATTAGTAACATAAATGCTAAGTACGAGTATTTACTGGTGTAAAACAGGAAATGAGATAGAGATCAGATGATATCTAAAAAGTGCACTTGGACGTAAAATGTACATGGTACGCTTAAAATAAGCTGAAAGTGAAAAAATGTTCTGCTTACGTTAAGTGTGTTGTTTTGTGTTAGTTAGTAGTTAGTTAGTATCTCCTTGTTACATATTTACCTACCCAAATAGCAAGAATGAGCTTATTCGTGGAGTGGACTTGACTATAATTAAATGGAAGCATTGCTGCGTATATTTTTACTAGGTACCTATTACACTTTACATTATTGTCAGAGACTTTGAGTTTATGAGGTAAACATGCGTAAATATTATTATTTGAGCGTTTAAATAGTTCTAAAAGAAAAGTTGCGAAGGTAACAAATAGTGGAATGATTCTATTAGAGTTTAACTACGTAGTAAGCATGCAAATAGTAGCAAAGTTGACTAAATTGTGTTCGAGATGCTATCTTTTTATTTAAATAATAATAATGCATTGAATTTTGGACTGCACGTATGTGTGTGTTGTTTGCAGATGACTTTCCAGCCGTTGGATACTTCAACGCAGCGTGAAAGAATCAATGTGAGCCGAAGTGGGACGATGGGAGTGAGACGTCCACCGACACGAAGACACACGCCTGCCGCTTTGCTGTCAAGTAGTCCAGAGGATAGCAATACGATAGACTTTGTTAACGATATTGATGAAGACTCTGATGATCACATTATTGGTGGACAGGAGCACAGTAAAATATGTGACCCGTCAGCCTTGGCCATCGTGGGCTTCAAGAATATCTCCCCCAAGATTCGAGTGGGTTTTCCAGTCGAAATTCAATTGGAGTTGCAAACGAAGTTACGTTGCTCTTCTAATGGAGATCGTGAGAGCGAGAGATTGCGAGAAAAAGGCAACAGCGTCGACTCTGCAAGAATAATTCCACCTTCGAAAATGAACATCCTCTCTATGCAATCTAAAGAAGAGCATCGCCAACTGCAAAATGCAAATGAGTCAGCAGATCCATTATATTCTAACAACTCGGCAAACAATGAGAGCTCAACCTTCGATTTCAAACAGAGAAGGAAATCGTACGGCTTCGAGTCTTTCGATTCACACACGAAACAAACGCAAGCCAAGAACACTTCCGATGAAATGCCATCTCCTGCTATTCGGCCCTCTGAACTGACGACCAAGAACATTAACAATCACAAATTGTCATCCGCTGGACGTCCTAATTCACAATTTGCTCGAATTTCTCCATCGTCACTCTCCCGCTCTTGGGATCTTATTCAGAGTGTCGCCAGCGCTCAGCAGAAGCGAGAAGCAAACAAAAGACTTTTCCCATCCACGTCCACAATGAATGTTTCGAATCCTCAACCGCAGTCACACTATCACCTACGCCCCACTAGCAATTATTCTCAGAATCCATTGCACACTGCCTCAGTGCAGCCTAAAACAACAATTATAACTCTTAATGCTCGGGAGGAGTCCTCCGATAGGAATAACTCTTCTCAGGGATTCACCATGGACTCCCTGGAGTCCTCTCCATATGTTGCACAAAGTCAAAGCCCCTTCCATTTGCATAGTCCGAAGAAAATAAATTTGATAGGGGAGGAGTCTAGCGAAAGTCCGGGTGAGTACGAGTCCCCTTATCCTGATAACCCATTAGGGGAGGAGGATTCTAACCCTTCCTCTCCTACAGCGGAGAGATCGCGGAAACTCATGCAAATGCTGGACGGAACTCCCGAACTGCTCAATAAAATGTCATTTAAGAATTATTTCTCAAATTCCCGTAAGTCAGATTCCAGTACTAAAATGACATGGGAAGATAAAGATGAGACAGACTGGGAGGCACAGCGTCAGTTGAGTTTTCTCAATGACTCTCTCAGTCGTATACTAGACGAAAGTCGAATTGTCCTTCCAGATAATAATATCAACAGCAACAACAATAATAATAACAACAATAACAACAGTATTTTCAACAAGACTGCTAATGGAAGTGATATTGGCTCATCTTTTCTATCTCGACGGGAACAATTAGGTCAAGAGCTTAGCGAGCGTAATTCGGAAAACAATACTCTCTTCATAGAGCACGAAATAGACTACAATGGGAACGTGAAAAGTACGAGACAGAGTCAAGTGTCCCAAACTTGGATATCTTCCGGGGATCAGAAACCGTCTCAGACTGTCCGTGATAACGATGTCATTACAAGTATCTCCGCAACACAAGATGCCTACCGCAGGGGTCCAAAGAAGGTTGAATTTTGCAAAACAGAAGTTCACTTTACTCCTGATTCTGGAAAATTCCATATTGTTGAGACAAATGAGAATAAACCTTCTACAGTTCATCTGTTTCGTCGCAAAAAGCGTGATAAGAAGTCAAGTGACGAAAAATCTGACGGAAGTGACAATTATGAGACATACTTAGATGAGTTAGAGTTCGTTGAGTTTGTAGAAGAGAAGAATTCTAATCGTGTGAGCGCTAATAAGGCGGTAAGTTCTCTCTCTAGTAAAGAACTCGGTCGTAGTGGTCGTGAACTGAACAATGTGATCGTAGGTGTTAGTGAGAATCCTCTTTTTCAACGGTGGAATGAGCAAACAGAGAGCATTAGCAATGGTAAAACGAAAACCACCCAAGAAATTAGAAGTGATAATAATTCTTCGCCCACAGCAACTCAATTAACTAACTCGAATTCTCTGAAAGAGGTGTTGAGTCATCATCATAAGGAAATATCATCAGCTGAACTAATTTCGAGGAAAACTGTACCTTTATTAGCGCCATTATCAAAGGGTACTCGAGAAAAGGAGGATGAGTACGATGAGCTGATTGAGAAGAATCATTTGATCTTGGATGTTGATTTAGATTTAGATTTAGATTTAGACGAGTTGGACAGGGAGGAAGAGAGCCAATCTCCTCCGAGTCACACAATCCTCTCAAAATATGGAGAATTGAAAATACAGAGATATCTGAAACAGCTAAAATCTCCATCCTCGCAAGCTGGATCAGAAGAATCTCCGACAGAATCCCTAGATGAAGATGATGGTGCGGAGAGTCCCAACCACTTCCGCTTTGATAACGTACTTTATGAAAATGGGAGTTTTGTGCCGATGGCAACTCGCCGTAGTTTAATTGAAATGAACAATCGTAATAGTAGGAAGCGCAACTCTGCCTCGCACACGTCAGACAATAGCAGCACCACTAGCAATTACTCCTTGCCAAATTCGGACAAAGACACATCCACGAGCTATCAGCCGTTGAAACTCACAACTATGGAGGCAACTGTAGAGACTTCAGGCCCTAAACCTCAGATCACATCTGTAGAACTACGATATTCTTTGGATAAAGAGCAGCGTCCTTATAACCCTGAGCCTATTATCCACGACCAACGAGAGCTTCAGCACCATAGCAGTGTACTTCGAGATAAACGAGAGAAATTATCCTATATCCCCTCACCTGTTATGCCATCCGAGTTGAGATCCTCTTACAAACATGGGCAATTGTCTTTCGCAGAAAGTCAGTCCAACTCTTCTGCTGTGGAACACAATAATCAAAGAGACTCCTCTTTCCGTAATGCCAAACCGCCTACTCCCATTTTACCGTTACAATTTGCTACATTCGAGAAAACTGGAGCAGCCCTTCGGGAGAGATTTTATTCGAAAAATCCCAATTGTGTCTGTAGTAGCAATAGCAATGAATCAAATCTAGAGTCATCCTCCGCCAATAACATTATCAGCAACAACGACATGAGCAACGGGGCAATGAGTCAAATTACAACCTCTGTTTCCAATACAGTTAGCAACCATTCTAATACTATGAATTTATCACACAAGGCAGGCACGCTGTCAAAGTCAATTGTCAACATAGGAGGATCAGAGGGTAATAATGCTGGCAACAACAACGCAGAGCATACAGGAGTCTATCATTTGTCAGTACAACAGTCCAACAATAATAATAACAACACCCAAGAAAATAATGATGAGGATACTCCCACACCCGAGCCAATTCTTAGTATGGATCACACCTGGAAAGGCCCAGCGCATTTTGAGAGTCAACAAAATTACAAGACAGCAGCTGTAGTCCGTTCAATGACATTCCCAAAGTCTGCTCGCCCGGAGCCTGAGTGGGTGTCCAAAGCCAAAAGTCGAGAAACACGGGTTACTGATTGGAGTCTCATTGGCAAACAGTATGGTTCGAATAGAAAGTCTGAGCCTCCTTGGATTTCTGAGATAAGATTCAAGACAAAGCCGATACCTCCTGAAGAGATGAAGTCATTGCCGAAAATATCTGTAGTCTATCCCTGGCAGAGGGACTCCACTGCGTCCAACAACAATTCTCCGCCTGAGCAATATTCTTCAGAAAATCAAGGTGATATGATCATTGAGGAGGAGGCTTCTTCAGACTCTGTATCCAAACTCGTGTCCGTCGTCCCCAATCCGACATCTTCCGCTATCCAACGACTTATAGAAAAAACCTCTAATGCAACTACTAACAATAATAGCATGTCATCCCTATCATCCAATACTATCAATCGAGAGCATCATTATGCTAATAAACATCATTTGAAATCCCTGAAATCCGTTCCTGAAGTGTCCATTTCCAAATCCGCAGCTATGATGTCCAATCACAACAACCACACTACAAAACGTTTAGTAGATTTAAACAGAGATGTGGACTCCGTCCTTATAAATCCAACACAGTTGTCCCTCAAGGAAGAAACCATTAGTGGGTTCAGTCGGGGGAAGAGTAGTAAAAAATCTCTCGATAGTGGAATAGCCACGGAGCACTTAGGCTCCGCCTCAATGTCGATGACCAGTTCCATGGCCATGGTTTCCTCCTTAGCCGAGTCAGAAGAAAATCGAGAAATGGACTCCCTGAAGGGTAGTCGCAAACCCTTTCAGTCTCACCAGATGACTCTCACAAAAGAGAAATCCTCTAAAGGGCACCACCAGAGTAATAAGCATCCCAACAAGGCTGCTCCTCCAAAGCCTCCGAAGCCTCCTCAAAGAATCTCCTCCTTGCTCCAGTCTCAACAACAACAATTGCTCCAGCAGCAGAAGCAACACGCTCACGCTCAGCTTCTTTTGGGGGAACGGAAATCCCATCACGCTCGAAGAACCGGCGGAATCCATGGAAATTCGGAGCTGGACGAGTCAACGAACACATCTTCTCGTTCCAACACGCCCACAATCCATCAACACCCAACCGTGAAGGTTTCCAAGTTGCCCATTCGGACATCTCATCCAGCTAAGCTCTCCAGTCCAGAATCCAAGAGTGCCAGCTCAAAAAACAAGACTAAACAACAGGGTCAGTACAAACTTAGTGACAAAGTTTCCGTCTCTTGTCGTCTTTTCTAGCACTGCTTAATAAATCTTTTCTTCTTTGACATTTCCATTGCATTGCACTGCCGTTCTTATACATTTCCTGCTATGTACAATTAATGTAATACTTACTTAAAAGTCAACTATATACTTCGACTTCGACATCTTGCTCGCTCGCTAGACAAATTTTTTATATTTTGTAATTATTCTACCACTGTCCCTATTTAGTAATACAAATAATTATTTTTACATACATTAACACTATCATAATTACGCACATACTTTTTAACACTTCTTGACTGTCTGCATTCTTTAATACTTACGATATATTTAACCCTAATACTACTATAATGTGACTTTGCATACCTACCACATTGAGACAATTATTATATGTGGCATGGCATGGCATGGCATGCGGGCAAAATTTAATTTTGATTGTGACTTTTGCAGTACTTATTACATAAGTAGCATGGTATCCAAATATTCTTAAATTAACATTACACTATTCTATCCTTCTATAAATAATCTAATCTAATACTAATGGAACTAACCCTTTTTATTCTGTATTACTTGAAATATTCAGGTACCTATCTGCAAGTACTAACTATATCGTCCTGTAAAAGTAAGAGAATTTTTAACTTTCATAGTCACTGCTAAATATAATTGATATTTACTATTTACTTACTATGTACACTTGTTACAGTAGTTTTACTATTTACTTACTACTTAATTACTTAACAATGACTAACCCAGATTCTGTTAATCTTTACTAACTTTGAACTAGTGTTTTCGGAATGAGCAAATCATACGCAGGGATAAATTTTATTATTAATTAATACTATGTAATCATTTTCTACTATATGTCTATCTATATATAGATGTTGGCAATGCATATTGATAATGCTGTTTTCTCTATTTTGTTTTTTAATTACATGTACCTACACAGTAATACTTAGATACCTACTTACTTATTTTGATTTTTGAAGTAGTTTGTAGTTATGTAGCTGAGACTTTTGACATGACATTTTGGATTGAATTGAGTAGTGCACTTTTAAATAATTTTAACCTGTAGAGCTGTAGTGTGAAGTGATTGTTGTGAGTAACTCAATGCGTAGTTTGCCTAGTATTTAGTATTTACTGGCTGATTGTAATGGTTGAATAAAACTAAAAGCTTTTGTACGTTTTTCTATACCTGAACCTGACTACCTGTGATATACTTAATGATATTTTACATTTAATAATATTTTCTAAGTGTACTTATTTGCAGCGTATGGTAGTGTATCTTGTATTTTTACTTACCAACGTGGGCTGTAGTCTTACTGATACTACTTGTACTGATGATGCAATCATACATACTGTAAAATAGTGAATGACCTACCTAGATAATGTAGTACATGTTGATATCTAACTGAAAATATGCAATTCAATACTGTAAATTGAGACGTCGCAGTATGTTTGCATTATTGTTTCATTATTTTCATTGACTCATTAATCCCTTTCATTACTTAACTCACCTATTTCTATAAATACCACTTTATTCTAGACTTGTTAGGCTGAACCTTCACTTTTCAGCTTAAAGGAGACGATGCATGGACGTGACTGTGACACGGCATTAAAACAATTATTATCAAATCGGAATTTTAATATATGCAAGGACAACAAAATGTTAGCCTTGACTTTGATGTTTCACTGCGAATCGCGCTATCTTATTTTTATTGTCTATTAATTTCATATAAAGTAGGTACATGGTATGGTTTATATAGTTATGTTAGATTAGAGTAGGTATACATACTTTAGTACATTTATTAACACTAAGTCATTGGGGGAATTAGTATTTAATCGTCGATTTTACTAGTCCATACTAAGCACGCACCTTGGGTTTAGGCCTTTATCCTAGTTAAGGTTGGGGAGCATAAAAGTTTAGTTTTATTAGCTTTCATGTTTATATTTAGAATGAGTCACACCGTAATGGTAGAACTGTTTCCCTAGTCTTACAGATCTTACAGGCAGATATAATTATTTATTTTTTGACGAGTTTTATTTAATGAAAACATGTAAAATATATGAAGCCTGTATAGAGATTTTTATCCTAAGGAGAGACTTTTTCTGCGTTTGCTTTTCATTTAGTTTGCTTATGGAATGTTATGTTGGGCAAAAAAGCACAAGTTATTACTCAATAGTGTTCTAAAATGCTTAAGGTCTTTAGGACTAGTGTGCGAATAGTGTCTGAACTTCAATTAATTACAAATAATTGGAGTTATTGGATTTCTAGGATTTTGTGTATCAGAAATTCAGACAAAAAACGCAATCTATGGCTTTCAATATGACAATCTCAACCCAAGTCGATATTAAGGTTTTGATACCAGAGGAAACTATGTAAAACTTTGATATATAAAAATTCTCACAAAATTCCCAACAAGTATCGTAAGAAGGAACAAGACGAAAGGAAGATCATTACTTTTTAGCTTTTCTTAGTTACATAGCTGGATCACATTAAGAAACAGCAATAAAGATAGCGACGTGAAACATCAAAATAGCGTTGCGTATTCATGTAAAATTTAAGGGGGTTAGGAAAAATTATTTAGAGATGCGTTCCTTATTGCAACTATTTTCTTGACTTGGCAGTGTCTTTAATTACGGAAGCTAAGCGACTATGCAAACCAAAATCAACCGATTCCACTAATACATCTAATTCCAACTCAAAACATCAAAAAGTTTCTGGGACGGGAGGAGGGGCTGTTAAAATTCCAAAGTCTTCCTTAAAGAATAGCGCAGCCACAAATGTCAGCCAAGAAAAGCCTTCCCACAAGAAAAGATGATTTCAGTCTCTCAAATGTCTTGATAAATATATCTTTCTTCACGTTCCATCTAATTTTCATAAATGAAACACTGCAATTAAAGTCAATACAACCTGCTCGCTGCTCCTACAAGATTTCTTCTATTGTTTCTTTCTTTACTGTGCCTACGTACAGATAATTCTACAATTTTTTTAACTCACGAGTATCGTATATACTTTTATTAACTAACGATAAGATCACTGATAAAATAAAACAGGTAATATTATTGTCATTGTATTTGTAATATTAAAATATTGTTGAAAATAAATATTCATCAATTAACCACTAAATTTCCGGTACTATTTGTCTCGAATTTTATTGCATACGCACCTTTTGTTCCTCATCGTGTAAACATATTGCTTTAAGTAGGTTAATCGATACACAGGAGTGGAATTACTATTTGTTTCGTATCATTATGTGTTAGCTCTCGTAAGTGTGATAATTCTAATCAAAGTACCTACAACTTTGGGCAGATTCTTTTCTATTTCTCAAGCGTTGATAATCTATCAACACTCTTTGCAGCTTTTATGGTCTCGTGGTCCGTCGTCGAATACTTTTTAAAATGGCTGAAAAGTGAGCCGCAGAAAAGGACTAAGGTAAGCCTTAAACTAAACCAGAATTAATATTTAGCTCACGTAAACAATGGTGGTCCATTTTAAATTTTACAGCTTACAACTGCCCTTTTATTATTTCTCATACATAGAAAGGCCAGGTTATGCAAAAGAAGTCTAAATGGTGGATGTAATACAAAGTAGGTAATTCATTTTAGTAGGTGCTGGCATTTTATTCTCATCTTCATAATTATAATATAATATATAATAGAAATTACACAACAACATGAATGTAATATGTATATAGTATATAGGTATGAACTGCTGATAATTAAAAGACTCAACTAATAGCAGCCATCAATAGCTAATTGTCCCTTTATCAGTATTTCATATTTCGTCATTCTTAACGTCAATATAAATTAGCGATAACATATTTTCCTCCTCCCATAGCTTACCTTAGTTTTTAGCACAAAATTATTTAACCAAAGGATATAGCACACAATGTATTTTTGGGCTTAACATTTTAGTAGTAGGCAGTAGATGTTAGATTAGGCATGTACTTACAATTAAGACGACATCACAAATAATTAAATGTAGACTCTCGAAATGGCTACCCCTTATATAACGGAAAAAATTAAGACTTACATTAAAATATGCGTATTTAATAGATAATTAATTGTATTTATATAATTTCGTTACTTTTACGATATATTTCCTATCTGTACGTAAATGTATATAGAATTAGAAATAGGATAACAACAAATTAGAAATAAAGTGAAGATGAATAACACCATTAAATATTGCTCATGGATATATTATAATTATGGTCGTTATTTTACAGGCTAAAATTAATAATGGCCACGGAGGAACACATTTACCCAGCCAGTAAATTATTATATAATTACGATTTGAGTTGTAAGATGATTTAATAAGTAAGTGTATATACACTTAGACACACTAAAGATGATCATTGTTTGTCTTTTAAACTAATTAGTACAGATAGCATATAGAACAACTGTAGGGACTCCTAAATGGGTTTAAATATATTTTTTTTACTAGTTAACTGTGAAGATTTTTAAAAGTAAGGAAACTGTCGTTAAAAATTACTGTCACACAATCAGACCTCAAAAACGGTGCGAAATCATAAATAATACATTCTCGGGAGTACAGTAAACAGTAAAATTATAAGTATGTAGATATATTATATGAAAATCAATATGCTCAAACATATTTGTCAGGAAATAAAAGGGGAAAAAATTACAATAGAATATACATAATATAAGATTACATACAATACTGTGAAATAATTATATATTATAATTATTTCAGTATTGTACGTATGCATTTGAAATATAAGTACATAGAAAGAAAAAATCCTCTACGAGATTCTGCTTTGTTCTACGTGTGTGTACCTGACATACTTTTATAATATAATACGCAATATTTGATATATTCCACAAAGCTTTTGAGATCAGATAAAGTTTCGAGTAAAATATCGAACTTTTATCTTTATGTAAATATAAACTACTTAATTGCTTAGTAGAGCAATATAATTATAGGCAACAATATCATAGCACAATGTCTATGCTAAATTCCGTAACAAATTTAAAAATGCGAAACAAATGAAAATAGCAATCTTGAATTCGTTTTATATTGGTTACTTATACTGCACTATGGCACTTTATTATATTTTGAGTAAACTGATTTGTAATAATAAAGAAGTATAATATAGAATCAACAAATTAACTAAGACAGTAAATTAATAATACAAGATATAAAGTGCCATGTTCCAATCATGGAAAAATAGTGATCCGAATTTTCCAATTAATAAGAAGGGGCATAGTAATACGTAACTTATCAGATAGTATATCGTATTACATATTTCTTTTTTTAAAGCATATATATATATCAAGGCTAAGTAATTAATTCAATTAACAAGACTTACATTTCCTTCATGAATGACTTGAGCGTTACATTTAAATGTTGATCTGATAGTACAATTAGATGAATGGTTAAATTGTAACTTTGCATTTCAATAGGTATAAAGATATAGAATTAAATTTCACCCCTATTAGGTTAAAGTTGACAACACCAAATAATGGAGGTTCCTTTAAATATGTTGTTCTTGTTTAAGTATTGATTCGTAATATTATCAAGAAACGACCAAGGTTTATATCTGTACCACCGAAGTGTCTCGAAAGGTAGTGGAGATAGAGAATAGAAATCGGGTAATCCGAACTAATTCGCACTATTTTTTGGTAATGGCAGAATATAAATACCTAGTATTTTACTTTACTTAGAAATGCGTCTATCATGTAACGAACTCGATGAAATACTATTTAATTATTTTCTTGGGCGCTTTGAATTAATACAGAGAATCGTCGCTCACTGTCTACCTTACCTCAGATTAGATCCACTAGTAGGTACCACTAGGTCTACACGTTATTCAAGTTTTTCTTAATTACTAGTAACCACGACACTTCCGTGCTATGAATTAGTTATAGTTAGTATTCGAATTTAGATTACGGGCAAACAGAATACAATGGCTGTGTCAGCAAGACACTCCATTCAACTGTGTTAATTATGTTGTATAACTATCAACTATAAGGAAATTAGGCAAGGCATTAACGTCTAAATAGTAGATGGTTCGCAATCTATAGTGTTTTAAAGATAGGGCTCAATTTCTAAACGCTACTCTGAATTTCTTTATCAATTTAGAAAATTTGGTCTATAATGGAACTCACATTTGACTTCAAATACTAATATCATATTACTGAGCTATATTTGGCAGTTTTATAGCGATTGTTTCTTTAATATTTTGCAATGTGCAAAAGGACATGTAGAAATTACCGTTCAATTTTCACGTCATCTAAGTAGGCGAGTCTGAGACCCAGGAGTT